>ML682018.1:22772629-22899929 GCA_007922195.1 Podocnemis expansa
GTGCCCTTAGCAGGGTTTCTTTAAAATGCACCCAACTCTCTTGAACAATCATTTCACCCAGTCCCTACCAGTGCCAATGGCATCATGCAGGCTTGATAGCATTCTCTGAACCAGCACTGTTCTAAGAACTAGTTAAAAGCTTCCACCCAAATAAGTCTTCAGGAAAACAACTCATTTTTAACTTTCCAACTTCTTTTAAGGAACATTTTTAAGAGACACAGTGACATAAATGTTTTATATTAGCCTTCAGTCAACACTGATGCAGACAAAATGGGGATCATTGGCCAAGCTAGTACTAATGATGAAGGCAGTAAACAGAAATGATTCAAAGTTGTCTTGCATGCACACATCTTATTTCTGAAGAGAATAGGCTGGGAAAGCAAATATACTATTTACTTACTTACATAATCATGTTCAGAAGGGATATGTTGAATATTGCTATCTTAAGGGAGAAACTTATAGCTCAATTGTATTAACAAGCCCAGAAGTCATTTACTAAATGCCATAGGTATTCAATACATATTGCTATATACTGTTTTCTATCCTCACCCTTTGTGGTGGAGGGAGGGAACAAAAAGGTTTTACAGAGACCAAGCAATAATTAGGATCCTTGTGCTATTGATAATCTAGAAAGAGAGCAAATGGGATGATCTTTTTTTCTTATCCACTTACTGAAGCCTATTGTTGTAGCAATACTATGTAGAATGAACATTCAGTCCAGATATTCAGCTATTTTGTTAGGACTGCTTGTCATATGCTATTGGCATTGCCTACAGTAATTTACCAATATCTCAGAAATAAAGGATAGAGTGAGGCTGAAAAGGATTTACAGAAGGTTATGACCAACAAATTGAAAAAAAAAAGATTCTCATGCTTGGATATAGTTTGAACACTTGTAAGGTAGACCTTATTTTAAGAATAAAACCAGTGTCCTGACTAACGTGTTACTAGACTTTATCACATGTCGTTCCAAAAACCCATAAAGGGTGGCTGATTTCCAGACTGTCTGGGGAAAAAAAAAAAAAGATTTGTGGTTTGCTTCATCCAAATCCAATAAGAGTAAGTTTATAAAGGAGGTCATTCTAGATCACAATGGACTCCTCTGACCTTGGAATTTACTAGGAGCAAAGTCACCACAGTCCCTACAGCTTCATTTTTATTTGTCAGAAAAGTGATACTAGCAGCTCTAATTTAGATCAGAAAAGCATTAAAAATGACATCACTGTACAAACTTGTAGAAACTCTAAAATAGACTAAGATGTCTCTCGAACTTTCAGACGCTTCATAGATCTGACCAAAAATTAGCATACCACCAACATTCACTCTTTACTCCATTATTTTTGCTTCCTGTCCACCCAAAGAAGGAAAAATCAGAGAGGCTTTGCATATTAAAAAAACAGTGTGATATATTTGGTTAAATTCAGTTAATCTATAACCTAAAGGGGAAAAAAACCCCAATCTGTGCATATCCAAAGCAATTTGCGCAACTCTCAATGGTCTTTCAAGGGAGGTTTAGGTTGGACATTAGGAAGAAATTCCTAACTGTCAGGGTGATTAAACACTGGAATAAGTTGCCTAGGGAGGTTGTTCAATTTCCATCATTGGAAGTTGTTAAGAACAGGTTAGACAAGCACCTGTCAGGGATGGTTTAAGAGGGTACTTGGTCCCACCATGAGTGCAGGAGACTGGACTCGATGACCTCTCATGGCCTTTTCCAGTTTCTATGATTCTATTCTTGGAAAGCAGCCTAAAGCACAAGATCTTGGCATTAAAAACTATGGCCCCAATACAGCACAGTATATAAGCACTTGCTTAACTAGCATTGACTTTAAAGGGACTACTCATGCCTTCAACTGTTACACATGTGCTTAAGCACTAACGAAATCCAAACCTTTATTTGGTATCGTCTTCCTTTTACCATTATCGACCTAAACATTCGCTGCAAATTTAGATTTTGTCCTGGGGTTTTTCCCAGCTATTGCTCTTCAGTATTTAATTGGGACAAAACTTGCAGTTTTGACAAAGTCCTGCTTCAGGGGACATTCCCATTGAAGTCAACAGGAGTGGAAGACTTGGCCCATTATCTAATCAGGGCATGCTCTACAATTCCAGCATATGCCTGAGTACTGTTTCACATCTGAGGCGTGTTCTTGTTGCTTTCTGTGTCTCTTCCCTCTATAGCTTGAAATCCCTAGCAGTCATTTAATGGGTAGTGTGTATTCATGCAGGGTACACTAAGGATGAATATGTTCCTGCATATGTAATATGTGCTCTTTTACTGCTGTGTCTTTTATTAGGACACCTGAATATTAGTGGTCCAAACTTGATATGATTAAGTTTTAATCAACCACTGATTAGTACTAATGAACACAACTGAATACAATGTTTTATTAAATGATTTGTCTCTTTTAAAATGAAAGTAATGTTAGGTCCATTAATATAAATTATTTGGGTCATTTCTGAGCAACTCTTGCACTCCTTGGGGGAAAAAAAAGAAGGATAGAAACCAGGCAGTCTTCCTTCCAACTAATGTATCAGCAGGGGTTCTATGGTCTAGGCTTAGTTACGCTGACCATAAGTTTAGATACAATTTTTAAGTGTTCTTTGACAGAATAAGTATGTCTTTATGACTTGAAGGGATTCAGGGCTGTCTAGGAGATAAGTCAAGATACAATTTTGTCCATTGATTCTCAATAACAAAAAGGGAGGAGGGAAAGATAAAAAGCACTTAAAAGAAAGTGAATTGAGTCTCAGTATAATGATAATGCTGTTTATATATAACCCCTTCCGTCCCCAAGTACTTTGGAAATCATGAATAGGAATGTCTTCATCTACAAAATGCTACCACGCAACACAGCAGTTTAGGAGGGGAAATGAAGAAGTCTATATTCAACAGAAGAAAAGCCATGAGGAGGAGACTAAAACAGAATGCAGTTGTCCCAATCACATTGACAGGAGATAGAACTGACATTCTTACTTTACAAAAATCAGCCATGTCATCTATAATGACAAGTACCTTTGTTTTTCACCACATCATAAACAAGGGTCTTCTATAGAACAGTGCCATGTAAGTGTAATGGTATCTCAATACTGATGTACAGTGAAGATTTCCCCCTAACAATTACCATGTCACTTCCTATCTTTTCTAGACTTGTGGAGAACTCTTTTCTAATTACAGGCCTTGCTCCTAGTGGGAGAGGTCTGACAGGATCTTCACCCACAATAACAGTTAGTAGGCAGTCCTATGTAAATAATATCTGTCCTCAATATCTGACTGCTTTCTCATTTACTCTTCTGCTCAGTAAAATACGTATTTCCCACATGAACAATGTAGCAACCTTGAACCAATGTGTGCCCTGATAGAGGGGAACCCCCTGAAATCAGCCAAAGGGTTACCCAAACAGAATAGATTGCAAGGCTAGGGCCTACATATGCACCCACACACTGAAAAGTATTCTGTTGAGTAACCTTAGTAAATACATTTGAAAGTATTCATGTCTTTTTTAAATCCAGACCAATTATTTTCAAGCAAGCAAAGGTATGGGGGGGGGGGGGCAGAGCACAATATTGCACTCCTTGTGTGTAAACACTAGACCCAATATTGCCCACATATCAGCTGGAATGACTAATGTAGAAAAGTTGCAGTACAGACAGAAAGACTAATGAGACATTTACTAGATGATTTCATGTAATTAGCCATAGTGGCTGTATTCTGCTCTTCTTTGCACCAATTTCCCATGGAAATGATTCAGATTACAACAGATTTTACTCTTTATTTCAAGGGTGTAACCAACAGTAGAATGTGACTCATTGCCAGTGTAACTGACTAGCAAAAACATCCATTTCTCTGCAACGTGTAACTAAATGGAGCTTAAAATGTCTCCAGATATCTGTTTGGTATTGTGAAAAGACACATGGATGGAGTGGTTGCTCAGAGCTGGAAGCAAGATAATCATTATGGGCCTGATCCGAAGCCCATGGAAATCAACTGAAAGACCACCATTGACCTTCATGGCCTTTGGATCAGGACCTATATTCAGGGATGGGGCTAGGATCATGATGTGCTTTACCATCTTTGATAATCTGCTGTACTGTCTGTTCACATTGTGTCTCTGCAACAATAAGTGCTGGGGGTGGCAGGTATTCTCCCATCTGCTGTGGCCCCTTTACACTGCTGAAAGAATTCCCCTGGAGCAAAACTGGGAAGGCCAGCTGACTCCCCTTCCTCAGATGCCAGAGTAGAGAGTGTGATGGTGTCATCTCAGGAGCCAGATGCAGCAGGATCATAGTGCACACTAGTGTGGTGATTCTTGAAAATATGCTGCTTATTGGCAACTTGGTTTGGGTTGTTTCAAATAGGCACTGTAATGATTCTAGATGTGCTGAATGCCTACAGAGGTTCTCCAGGTATGCCTCTCTACAAGAAACTTTCACAGAACACAGAGGACACACAATCTCCCTGAATGACCATCTGTGGTCTCTCGTCACTCCTACCAGCTGCTATGGAACTGTAGGAGCTCCACTGCATATTGGAGTCTTTGCATATTAGCATATGGAGCATTTGCCCTGGGACTGAAAAAGTCAGGGTTGTTCAGCACAAGTACTTAGGAGGCATTTTTCATTATAGGTCCTTTGCTTAAAGAGACAATTTTCATAATGGCCGACACTGGGAAAAATGTTCAGTTGTTTGCTGTGGTTTTGTAGCCCTCTTGATCGAAAGGATATTCAAAAGGCAAGGTGGGTGAAAAAATATTTTTTAGTGGGCCAACTTCTGTTAGTGAAAGAGACAAGCTTTTGAGCTTAGAAGAAGAGCTTGCTGGAAGTTCAAAAACCTCTCTCACCAACAGAAGCAGGTCCAATAAAAGACATTTCATCACCCATCTTGCCTCACTTTGATTTGTCAATTAAAACCCTGTAACTGTGAAGCCTATCAGGCCCAATTCTGTCCTGAGTTACATTTACACAAGCCAGTAAGAGTGCAGGAGCATAAGTGAATTTGGCTTTCTGGTTTGTTCACTGTAATGTTGAACAAAATTGTTATAGCTAAATTAACCGCAAATATATTGATCTGTAAATAGTAAGTGGGCTACTGTGCCTTCAAAACATTTATATGAACAAGAATATTAGCTAAGATGTCACATTGTTTCTAAAATATAATGTTCAAAGTATCAGGAGCAAAGCCCTGAGTGTGCACACACTGTGGAAGTAAAGCAATAACTGTTTTAAGAAACTGTCATTGTAAATACTAGTTTAAGTGGAAGTGTTTAATATAGGTCAAACCAGAGTTGTTTGGGCATAAAATAACCACTAACTGCTTAGGATTAGCAAGAAACATCCCCAGTAGGCAGGTTATTCCATAATGCCCACTACAGGGTTTCTAACATCTTCCTCTGAACCTTCCGGTACTTACATTTATAATAATGAACTGCTGATCTCAGTCAGTGTGGCAATTTATATATTCATATCCACTAAAAGGCATGCCATGTTTTGGCCCTTTTTTAATCATTTATATTTTTAATTATGAATGAGTATCAACTGAACTAGAACCAGCAACAAAAGAGTAGTTTCATTTCAATTAACCTAGTCTTGCAACCCAGCCCTGTCAATGAGAAAATGGCAATTTTATTTATTTTTTTTTTAAAAAAAGCTTGTGAAATGAGAAAAAAAGCAGGGTTTATGATTAACTCAATGTCCCAACAGCTATTAGTTAATCATTGTCTTAATCGTATTTAGTTTTTACAAAAGACTCTGGAACTGCCTTGCTGTAGATGTAGAAGATGTAGATCATCTCATAAAACCAAGAACCTATAGTCTCTCTCTGCAATGAATATTTGTTTTAGAATTAAATCTATAAACCACTTATGTTAAAAAAATTTCAATAGAGTTCCTTAATTGAATAGCTGTTTTTTCATTGTACACTGTCCTTGTGCTTCTCCAATACATTTCTAACTAAGGGTTGTTTGGTTTTTCTGTATTAAGAATCTACATTTTTTAAAGGAAAGATTTCTCAAGGGTTGGAAGCCTACACGGAAGAAGTCAGGGGCCCAGGATTCTTTTTTAATGCCTCTTCATTTCTGTGGGTGGAAAAATAAGTTCTGGATGATCTCAGCATCATATAAAACACTAAAGTTATGTACCTAAAAGGATACATTATTCATGAGATGTAAAACATGTGTCTTTAAAATGGTTATCCTCTCAGTATGTAATTAAACCTGAAGGCATATGGGACATATAAGAATAATAAACGAGAGTGGGAAATAAAGAATCAAATTAAAAATCTCTTGGCAAAATTTATTTGACAAGAGTTTACATTTATCAGGAATTCCAACGTAGCAGAAAAAAATTCTCAATTTTCAACTGCTAATACAATGACATCTTAAAAGTAATTGGTTCTGAAGCAGGCATAGCAAAATACAACAAAAATCTGCTCTGATTTAAGCAAGGCCAGCATCTTTCAGGTTTAAGCTTTCATACTTCTGCCTGAAGATTGAAAGCTATGTGCAGTTTGAGACACCTGTGTTTAGTCTAAGAGTGGCAGCCTGACACTCTCAAGGGACTTTTTGAGCATGTAACACCAGCATATGGGTCAAAATATTTATTTCACAGAACAAGCATGAAACTTCATTCATTGCTGTTATTTTCTTTCTAATTAAAGACTCATTTCAAAGCAGAGTGGAAATAAAGTGTCTGCTGTGGTTAATATTTAATCAGTAATCTTGTGTGCTAACCATATGTACCTTGTAATAGCCCAGGGTCATGAGATGCCAGATGGTTTGTCCAGAAGAACGGAAGCCACAAATGACCCATCACTAGCTGAGTGATAATATGAATCAGTGAGGATAAGTATTTGGTTTTGAGAGCTGACTCATCCATTGTGGAAAGAGACATTAATTTTAACAACCTTGAGTGATTTATATCATAACATAAGGTGATACATTCTATTACCAGGACTTTCTGGCATTAGGAATCAATTATCAATAGACTGATTTTTTTTCCCCAAATACTTGTTCCATTAGAACAACTTCTGGTTTCTAACTATATTAATAAAATTTACTTTGTAAAGAGAGGAAGGTACAATGAATCCAAAAGAAATTGATGGGTGCTAAGGTGAAAAACAAATCCAGGAATTTAATATTAACTACTAAACTGGAAACAATATTACTTTGCTATGTAAAATCTTATTTTTCTATAGAAGCAAGACAGCAACAAACTTCTGTCACTTTTTTAGTCTGAGGAGAACATCATCATAATTCATTGCTGCTGTGGAACCACTTGATCATCTTTTCTCTGTCATGAGCAAGATGTAATCTGATCATCTTTATTTTCTGTGGGACAGTCACCAACAAAAAGTGGAAGCTTATTAACAGCCAAAAGCACTGAAGATATATACCGTAGACAAATTCTGCTCTTACACCAGTATACAGTAGTGATCCAAAACCCACAGCAGCCAATGTAAAGATTTGCCCAGATTTACCTAGTCTTTGGAACAGGCTTTTAAACTCCTATTCACTACATGCATCTAAGCAGCTAAAACCTCTACTCTTTAAAGCCCTCAAGCACATGCTTATTTTTAAGCAGATGAGTAGTCCCATTGAAGCCAAGCAGATGTTTAAACTGTTTCCTGAATTGAAGCTTAAACCAGGAGTTAGCACTGAAGTAAATTAGATTACGTGAAATAATACCTGTGTGAACTCTGGCCTGAAGACTAAGGAACAACACCCCCCAAAAAAAAAATGTAACTGTCTCTTCCCTAGAAGGCGACTGTAGGAAGCCTACATTGCCTTTCCTTTTTAGCAGCATTCAAATGAAAGTTTGCAAGTTACCTAAAATAACTTGTTTATCTCTGTTCGAATTCACTCCGCCCTGCATGCACACTGTGCTTGTTCAAACGGACGGACCTCCCTTCCAAAAAGCGTTAGCCAATTACTAGGATGGTGTTGCTGGATTGACTTACTGATTGACTGAGCAGGTCTTCACAGTCCTGATTAGTTGATCAGGAAGTTTGAACTGTTTGCAGCAAATTTGCTGCCTTCAGAGAAAACCTTCCTTTAGATTTCTCCACTTCTTTTCTTGTCAGTAGCAAGGACTTTACATAGTTATAAAATCTCATGAAGAATAATTGATAAACAAGACATCAGGTACTCAATCACTTCAATTTGGTAAAGCATGATGTACATGCATGGGACAGGATAAACAAGACATAATATAATCTAAGCAAAGGCTCAACAGTTACATCATCTATAGTACCATGATAGATTCCAGGAGGGAAAAAAGTACTTAGGATTGCTAACTTTCTAACTGCTGAAAACTAAACACCCCTCACCTGCCCTTTCCAAGGTGCTTCCCCTGCCACTTGCTCTTCACCCCCTCCCTTGCTGCTTGCTTCCCCATTGTGTGGGACTCATCTGCCAAGTTACACTAGGAGAACTGATATGATATATGAGCTAGAAGATGAAGATCTCCCCAAACAGATGATGGAAACTGTGGGTACAATAAAAGTAGGTAATGCAGGCCAACATTCATCTAGAGAGTCTTCATTTAGAGACTGATCACTTAGATCACTTTGCAATAGAAAGGAATAGTTTATTTTCTGAACGGTTTATTTCCACCCAAACAGAAGGTCAATGTTCTTCTAATACAGTGCATGTAATATTGCCTTTCTTGTTTCAGGGTTGCTTAGGGAAGAAGCCTGTGATGTGGATAAGGTGGTGTATGTGGAAAGCAGAAGATATTTTCAGGAGGAATTTGAGGTGTCATTGCAACTTAATCTTCTCTCTTAGAAAAACTGTAAAGAGTCATGTTAAATTAGACCCCCTTTCTTTGATCCAGTCTGAGCCAAGGTGATGGCTACTAAGAACACTGTTTGTATAGATAGATGCGGAAGTGAGCATGTGCCCATGGGTTCAAAAGGAGACCTCTAAAGGTACCTGAGGACAAGACTAACATCCCGTGTTGCTGTATGACATCTGATTTGTGGGAAGATGCTACCCATGCCCTTGAGAAATCTTTAGGCTTCCTGACTTATTTTGCAGAAGCAGCTGCCTCACTCTCCAATTGACCTGAAATGGCAATAATGAAGTCAGGAGAGGCCTCCTACATTGCTTGTTTTCTTAAGCTACAGCAACAGGAGCTTAGGAGATTTTGGTGCCTATCTTGGTCTAATCACTTCCTCTTTCTCTGTGTACAGTGAAGAGGGAAAATAGGATCCTGAAGGCAGGGAAACAGCCTCAAAAGCTATGAGCAGCAGAGACCGTCTTTCCTGCCTTTTGAAATTGTATATATGGTACACATGTATGAACACAGACACTCCTCCTAAAAGTCTCTGAGATAGTATGCTGCTGCAAATGCAGTGCAGCTGTGGATAGAGATAAAAGATGGAGTGCAGACCATGTGCCAAATACCATGTGACCCTTGGGGCTGCAGATTCAGTTTTGTATCCGTGAAGAATTCCACAAATGGAAGCACTTTATATGGAAAATGGTCTTGATCCAAGGTGAATCTTAGAAACTTCCTGCAGGGTAGGTGGATCATGATGTGAAAAATAAGCATATTATAGGTCAAGGGCAAAGAATTAAATCTCCATGGTCTATGGATGAGATTATTGCTGCCAAAGCAACCATCTTGAATTACTGCATTTTTACATATCTGTTGAGTGATCGCAGATCCAGAATGGGTCTCCGTCTCCTGTTCTTTTTCCGTATCAGGAAGTTTTTGGAATAAAAACCCATCCCTCTGTGTTAAGTGATAGATGGTACCATTGTACTGATAGTTGACTCGTGATGGAACATGCATTTGTTGTGAGAAGGATCCCTGAAGAAAGCTGGAGAAGAAGGATGACTATCCCTTAGAAATGAGGTTTACTACCCCCTTATCTATCATTATGTTTCTAGTTTTGCTGAAATAGAATAAGGTAGTTGCCCAAGATGCAGATCTGATTTTTGCAGTGGAAGTTTGGAGCCTGGACTTATGCATAAGAACTGGTATTTTGACATTGATGTTTGTGAAGTTGAGATTTGAGGTAGACTGTTAGTCTCCCCTTTTGTATTCATTGCTTTTTCCTCTGGGTTTCTTAGTGTGTCTAAGGTGAAAGAACTGGGCAGGCAGGTAGATTTGCAGTGTCTGAAATGTACTGTATTTTCTTTTCTGTGCAAGTGTATAAATCCACAGGGAACTAATGTGACTGGAATTGTTTACCATGTGGAGTGATAGGATGTTTTTCCCACAGACAGAATGGAAGGTCTTCCACAACAGTTGGATTGGTCTTGAGAGACTGGAAAAGTGAAGCCGTTAAGTTCTCGCTCACTACTGCTGTTGATGTACAATGGAAAGTTGTGTCAACAGTGTCCAACAAAATCTCCAATGATGCCCTCACAAACAGGTAGCTCTCAGAGACAAAGACTTGTCACTGCTCTCTTTGATCATGTGGGAGGTGTTCAGTAAAGGCATTGAGTTTAGAGTAATTGATGTGATGATATTTCACCATTAAGGGTGTGGTGATTAGGAATCATAAATTGTGGGGCTGCTGACTAATATGGATTTCCTGACAAATACAGTCCAGTCACTTCCGGTCCTTGTTGCAAAGTGTTGACTTAGCATGATGCTGTCTGCCATTTTTATTTACAGTGTTTACAACATGGGGATCTGGAGATGGATGAGAAAATAAAAAGTCAACATCTTTAGAGGGGACGTTCTGTCATCTGCCCTTTTCTATATAGATAGTATCATGTCTTGTGCTAGTCAGGCGGTTTTCACTGGGTCTAGCAGGGCTTTTTTGATCAGAAGCATGTTATGAGTTGATGACAGATTATGCAGGATATCAAGCAGCTTGTGTTGTAACTCCTTTATTTTCAAAAGGGAATCTGCAAGCCAGTCCGCTACTCTCTTTGTAACATCCTGGAATTCTTTGAAGTTGTCTGCCATTGTTGGAGGAGGAAGCAGGATAGCTTTCTTGGGCAAGGATAAGAAGATATCTGTTGCTGTAGTGGTCTTGTCCAGTCTTGTTTTTATTCCTCCAAAGTCCCCTCTTGAGGATCAGGGATTCTAGAAAGTGAAGATAGTCTTCCTATATCCTGATGTGAAATCCTCAGGGTCCTAGAGAGCTGGTGTTTATAGGCTGTCATGGGTCCTTGCATGGCCATTGGGGTGTGAAAAGGGCATGGATGGTGGCATTCAAAGGTGCTATTTGGATGGGACTTTTCTTGCATGGTAGTATTGTGGCTCTGAAACTGTTTTTGAGTGACTGGTCCCTTCATGTTTTGTGGGGAGCTTTCCAATGTGATTGAATATATGCCGTCTTCATCACTTGATAGAGGCGGAGCAGTCACAGATGCTGATGGTGACTCTCCTGTTATTGTAGGGAATTCAGGAGACCAAGAAGTAATCAATAACACAGTTGCATCCATACCAATTAATGGGTGCCCAGCAATGTTCCCTCTAAGGGGAGAGAGCAGCTGAGCAACTCCTGTTGCTCGCTGTGCCCCCCCACGGGGCCCACTGCGCAGCCCCTCCCCCCGCTCCCGCTTGCCCCCCCCACAGCCCCCCTGCTCCTGCTAGGCCCCCACTCCCGGCAGCGCGCCCCCCCTGGCCCCAGCATCACCCCGCCCCGCTCCCACTCGCCACCCCCGGTCCTGGCATCGCCCCCCCCGCTCCCACTTGCCTCTCCCCAGTCCCGGCATCGCCCCCCCGCTCCCACTCACACCACGGTCCTGGCATCGCCCCCCCTCCTGTTACCCCCCCGCTCCCGGCAGCATGCCCCCCTGCTCCTGCTCGCCCCCCCTCCCAGCCCCCACAAACTTACCTCAGGGCTGGACTTGAGGCAGGCCCAGCCCTAACTCCTGGGCCAGAGAAGCTCTACGGAGCATGCCCAGATTTTCTGGGCATGCTCCGTTAGAGCTTTTCTGGGCGGGAGTTTTCAAAACTCCCTGCTCCACAGAAGCTCCCTCGAAGCAGTCTGGCTGCTGGCAGTGCGCTGCCGGCTGCCTTCCCTGCGCTGGCGGCTGTGGCGGGGTGCGCTGCAGCGTGCCAGCGCAGCTTAGAGGGAACATTGCCCAGCATTTGAAACTAGGAGATATTTGGAGAAACAGAATTCCTATGGTACCCTGGTGGCAGTTAAAACAACGAGGATTTGTGGCACCTTAAACTCTTCACAGATTTATTCAGGCATAAGCTTTCATGGGCTCCACCCCATAGTCATGCCACTGACTTCAAGGCATAGATCATCTCCAAATCTGCAGCAGTTGTGGGTCAGGGAAAAGTCACTAAGTTCAGTTACCAGGTGTTTCATGTCATCATTCAGGAGTCTGTTCCTGATGGCTTGTATTCTCTTTTTGTGAGGAATGTTGGTGTAGAGGGCTTCTGCATCCATAGTGGTTAGGATGGTGTTTACTGGGAGATCACCAATGGACTGTAGTTTTTTCAGGCAGTGGGTGGGTATCACAAAGATAGCTAGGAGCACTGGTGGTGTAAGGCCTGAGGGGAGAGAGTCGACATGGCCCTTGGTGTAGCTACACTGGTAGCAGTTGGTACTAACAGGGCCTGCCAAGAGGGATGCCACCAATGTAGATGGAGTCAACAGTACTTGACATCTTCTGAGCTCCAGTTGGGGGCCAGAAGATAGTACCCTAATCTTTTGAGTAGTTCAAGTGCTCCTTATCTTCAGCTGTGCCAGTTTAGTGGAGTTAGTTAGCTCCCTCCCACTCCTTTCCCATGTTGGTACTAATGTCTTCAGGCCTTTGTCTTTGGGCTTACTGGCAGTACCAGTACCTCCAGTGTTGTCAGTCTCATGGATACTCAACCACAGATTGGTCAGTAGTGGAGTGGTTGATCTTGTAGAGGACCTCTCATTCACAGTCAATTCTTTAGTATGGTGACTAGTTGCCTGCTTTTTTGAACTTTTTCAGACAGGAATTACCAGATTTCCTCTGAAACCATCAAAGAGTGCTGCCCTGAGGATGTTGATGTGACTGGTCTTCTCAAGGACTGTTATACAGGGGGCGGTCTCAGGTTGGAGGCTTTTCTTAGTGAATTTTCCATTACAAAGTGTCTGAGGTTCAACTCATGATTTTTTCTTGGGTTGCTTTTAATTTCCAGCAGAAAGTGCACTTTTGTGGTAAGTGAGGCTCCAAGATTGTAAATGCAGCATGAATGGCCATTGCTGACTGGAATAGCTTCTCTGCACGAATCATAGAATCATAGAATCCTAGGGTTGCAAGGGACCTCATAGGTCATCTAGTCCAACCCCCTGCCAGAGGCAGGACCACTCCCACTAAACCATCCCAGTCATGGTTTTGTCCAGCCGGGCCTTAAACACCTTCAAAGATGGAGATTCCACCACCTCCCTAGGCAGCTCATTCCAAGGCTTCACCACTTTCCTAGTAAAAAAGTTTTTTCTAATATCCAGCCTCGACCTCCCTAACTGCAACTTGAGACCATTGCTCCTCATTCTGTCCTCTGTTACCACCGAGAACAGTCGAGCTCCATCTTCCTTAGAGCATCCCTTCAAGTAGTTGAAGGTTGCTATCAAATCCCCCCTCAATCTTCTCTTCTACAGACTAAATAAGCCTAATGATTTCAGTCTATCCTCATAGGGCTTGTGCTCCAGCCCTTTAATCATTTTGGTTGCCCTCCTCTGAACTCTCTCTAGCATGTCCCTGTCCTTTTTGTAGTGGGGATCCCAAAACCGAACACAGTATTCTAGATGTGGCCTCAATAGTGCAGAATAGAGGGGAATGATCACATCCCTTGATCTGCTGGTAATACTTCTTTTGATGCAGCCCAGTATGCCATTGGCCTTTCTGGCAGCAAGAGCACACTGCTGACTCATATCTAGCTTCCCATCCACCATGACCCCCAGGTCCTTTTCTACACTGCTGCTACTTAACTGAATGTTTCCCAGCCTGTAGCAGTGCATGGGGTTTTTCTGGCCCACATGCAGGATTTTACACTTGTCCTTACTGAACTTCATAAGATTTTTATTGGCCCACTGTTCTAATTTATCTAGGTCTCCCTGAATCCTGTCCTTGCCCTCCAACGTGTCTACTGTTCCCCCCAGCTTGGTGTCATCCGCAAACTTACTGAGAGTGCAGTCTATTCCATCATCCAGATCATTGATGAAAATGTTGAACAGAACTGGCCCCAGGACCGACCGCTGGGGCACACCACTCGTGACTGGTTGCCAGCTAGACATGGAATCATTGATTCCTACACGCTGAAACCATTGATCTAGCCAGTTTTCTATCCACCTTATAGTCCACCTGTCCAACCCATAGTTCCTTAATTTGCCAATGAGAATGCTGTGGGAAACTGCATCAAAAGCCTTACTAAAATCAAGGTATATCACATCAACGGTTCTTCCTGCATCCAGAAAACCAGTCATCTGCTCATAGAAGGAAATGAGATTTGTCAGATATGATTTACCCTTGGTAAATCCATGCTGACTGTTCCTGATCACTTTATTTTCTTCTAAGTGTTTGAGGATGGATTCTTTAAGAATCTGCTCCATAATTTTGCCAGGGATTGAGGTGAGGCTGACTGGTCTATAATTCCCTGGATCCTCTTTTTTCCCTTTCTTGAAAATAGGCACTACATTTGCTTTTTTCCAATCCTCTGGCACCTCCCCTGTTCTCCATGAGTTTTGAAAAATAACGGCCAGCGGTGCTTCTATCTCATCGGCCAATTCCCTTAGCAACCTTCGATGCAGTTCGTCTGGCCCCATGGACTTGTGCACATCCAGCTTATTTAAGCAGTCCCTAACCTGACCTTCCGTCACCAAGGGCCTCTCTTCTTCTCTCCAATCTGCCATACCCATGGTAGTGGGCTGGGAGCTGACCCCGCCTGTGAAGACTGAAGCAAAAAATGCATTGAGCACTTCAGCTTTTTCCTCATCCTCTGTCACAAGGATGCCTGCCCCATTCAGCAAGGGGCCTACACCATCCCTGATCCTCTTCTTGTTATTAACATACTTGTAGAACCCCTTCTTGTTATCCTTTACATCTCTCGCTAGCCGCAACTCCATTTGTCCTTTGGCCTTTCTGATTTTATCCCTGCAGTCCCTAGCAATATCTTTATATGCCTCCTTGGTCACCTGACCAAGCTTCCTTTTTATGTTTAAGCTCAGAGCAGAGTTCTCGGCTAAGCTATTCTGGCTGCCTCACATGTTTGTTCTTTCTCCTAACTGGAATGGCAACTTCCTGTGCCCTTAGCAGGGTTTCTTTAAAATATAACCAGCTTTCTTGCACTCCTTTCCCCTTCAGATTAGCTTCCCAAGGGATCCTGCCCATCTGTTCCCTGAGGGAGCCAAAATCTGCTCTTTTGAAGTCCAGGGTTTTTGTTTTGCTTCTTTCCTTCCTTCCTTTAATGAGCATCCTGAACTCAACCATGTCATGGTCACTACTGCCTAACTTGCCATTTACCTCTACCTCCCTGATCAATTCTTCCCTGTTTGTGAGCAGCAGGCCGAGAGGTGCAAGGCCCCTAGTTGGTTCTTCCAGCATTTGTACTAGAAAGTTGTCCCCAACACACTCTAAAAACTTCCTGGATTGCCCATGCACTGCTGTATTGGCCTCCCAGCAGATGTCAGGGTAATTGAAGTCCCCCATGAGCACCAGGGCCTGTGATCTACAAGCTTCTGCTAGTCGTCCATAGAACACCTCATCCACCTCCTGCTTCTGGTCTGGTGGCCTATAGCAGACATGCACCACAACATCCCCCTGGTTGCTTTCCCCTCTCAATGCTTTCCCCACCCACAGACTTTCTACAGGCACGCTTCCACTTCCATAATGGAGCTCTGAACAGTCATAGAGCTCTTTTACATATAGTGCTACTCCTCCCCCTCTTCTTCCCTGCCTCTCTTTCCTGAACAGTTTATACCCATCCATGGCAGAGCTCCAGTCATGCAGACTATCCCACCACGTCTCCGTTATTCCTATGATATCATAGTTCCTTGCCTGCACTAGTACTTCCAATTCTTCCTGTTTATTTCCCAGGCTCCTCGCATTAGTGTATAGGCACCTAAGATACCCGGTCACTTGCCCTACTTTGTCAGTTTGGTTTTCAATTCTATTACATATACCTCCTTGCATTTTTTCTTGGAGTCCTCCTCCCCCACTCTCCTCATGTGTTGGCGCTTCAGTGGAACATTTAAGATAATTATTTGATTCCCCCCTCATGTTCCAACTACCTTCTCTTTTATTCCTGGTGCTACAGTCCCAACACCCCCCAAGTTCCATCCCTTCCCCCAGATCTCCCACATTGCCACTTACCTGTGGGCTTTGGTCTCCTTCCCCCGTTGAACCTAGTTTAAAGCCCTCCTCACTAGGTCAGCCAGTCTGTGCCCAAACACACTCTTCCCCTTCCTGGACAGGTGAAGGCCATCTCTGCCTATCAATCCTCTGTCCTGAAACAGTACTCCATGGTCAAGGAAGCCGAATCCCTCCTGACCACACCATCTTCTCAGCCAGGCATTCACCTCTAGGATGCATCTGTCTCTCCTCAGGCCCCTAGCCTTGACTGGAAGGATTGATGAGAACACCACCTGTGCTCCAAACTCCTTCACTCTCGCTCCCAGAGCCCTGAAGTCACCTTTGATCTGCTGAGGATCACCTCTCGCAGTATCATTGGTACCCACATGGATAAGAAGCATGGGGTAGTAGTCTGAGGGGCAGATGATTTTTGACAGTCCCTCCATAACATCTCTGATACGGGCACCTGGCAGGCAGCATACCCCCCTAGAGGCCTTGTCAGGGCGACAGATGGGTGCCTCCGTTCCTCTCAGGAGGGAGTCCCCAATCACCACAACCCTACGTTTCCTCTTAGGTGAGGTGGCTGTGGTCTGCCCAGCCTCTGGGGTGGATGGCATCTCCTCTACCTCCTTCATCGTGTCAAGCACCGCATAACGGTTCCTCACCACAATGGATGGCGGGATGTGAGCAGGCGTAGACCACTGTCTGCTGCCAGAGGTGACCAACTGCCACTGTCCTCCCTCTGCCATAGGTATCCCATCCATTTCCAGAGCTGTGGCAGTAGCCCTTGGCACCGGGATAGGGACCTCCTCCTTGCAGGTCTCATTGTGGACACTGTCAAGGAACTTTTCCAGGGCATGGATACTCCTGAGTCGTGACACCTCCTCCTGTAACTCTCCTACTTGTTTCTGGAGAGATGCCACCAGAAGGCACCTATCACATAGGCTCATCTCCCTAGCCTGATCATCAGTGGCAGGAAAATGAAGGCCACAGTCCTTGCAAATCCACACCAGGATCTGGGTGGAGATATCCATCGTCAGACACTCTGTCTGGCTACAAACAGTGGCAAAGGAAACAGCAGGGGCACTGGCACCGGCAGTACGGCTCCTCTTCACCATCCTGGCCTCACCAAACTCCTCCTCAAACTCCCTCGCAAACTCCGCTGTTTGCTGTCCCCTGTTCGCAAGCTCAGCATGTAAGCCAAGGGGTGAAGAAGGGAAAGAACCCTTAAACAAAGAAACAACCTAAAGATAATTAGGTAACTGTCTTCAGAATCAAATGAAGATAATTTAAGGAAAAGGAAAGTAATAATTGAGAGTATTAACAAATAAAAAAAAACTCCATAGCTATACTATTACCTAGTAATAAATTTCAGAAATAAATTGTCAGTCAGACTTTTCTATTGTTCCATCTCAGGCCAACAGTGGTTGAGAAGGAACTAATAGTGGCTCCCATAGTACCTGAGAGCTTTGATGCAGAGCACAACACGGGTTACCACATGTGCAACCTAAATGGACACTGCTGCCTGAAACCTCCAACCTTGGATGCAGAAAATTTGATACACCTACAGTGGAGGAGCCATAGCAACACTGCTCAAAGAATGGTTTTAATATTAGGAACTGGCAATACTAAGGGCTCACTTGCTCAAAACCAGTAACTCTATTGGGACCTTAGTTTGGTACAGTGAAATCAGAGACAGATGAAAGCGAATTTAAAATATAATTGTCAAATAGCATGCATACACATTAGATGTATAGAGTATCGCATACATACACGTTATTTCCCCTCTTCCTGCCCAGCCAATTCCTACACATCAGTTTTCTTGTTTGCAAGAAAGAAATTAAAACTTGGAGCTGAACTCTTCCTTCAGATACATGCATGTTACCAGTTTTGGCCCATGGTAAACAAACTATTTATGGATGGAGGTAGGAAATCTTCAGCATTCTGGGAGCTCCAGTTTCCAGCCAGGATGAATATGATGTGTCTGCATGGAATAATACAGAACAGTGGTGTCTGATCAACACCTTAGCTGTTATATCCTGTTTGTATTTGAAAGGCATTTTTCATTTCACAGATTGTTCATAACTTAATGAAGGGATTTCAGAAGCTACCTTATTGTGTCAGCTGCTCACTTAAATGGCCAACATTTTGTTGGATCTATTTTGCTGATAGGATTTCTGTAAATGTGTTTCATGAAAGTACCAGTACAGAAATAGGTCCACTAAGGGTGTCAACTTTCTGCTGGAGTCTCAATAGAATAAAAAAAGGATGCTCACCTGGATAGTATATTACCTTACTGATTCCTGTCTGTCTGCTCAATACTGTGGCTTGTTGATTTTAGTAAAGCTCATTTGGTATGGATTTTATGCATCCACATTCACAAAACACCACCACAGCCAGCCTTTTTGGTCTTCTATGTTTTAGTGGTCTGATTTCCCCAGTCCGCTGTTCAGTGCTAACAGTCCATACACAAATTTGTTCTCTTTATTAAAACATAAAAGGTAGTATAAGAAAGACACACAAGGGAAAGATCATGGCATGGTCATTGCTCTGAGTCCCATTTCCAAGATTTGCTAGGTGTTTGCCCATCCTGAATTAGGCAGGCACGTTACATTACTGAGGTTCTAGGCAGAAAAATGACCATCTCAAAAGCACTTTACAATACAAGTGACCGTGCATTACAAGGCTCATGTGAAGTAAGAATTATTTTTCCTATTTTACATATGAGAAAACTGAAGCAAAGGGAGATGAAATGATTAGCCCAAGGCAGCCTTCTGCTTCTACTGAAGTAAGTGGTAAAACATCCATTGATTTCAACAGAAGCACGATCAAAGCCAGTTTGAGATAGAGCTGGAACACAACCTAGGTCTCTCAATTCCCCATTTTGAGCTTTCAGACATGCTTCTTTCCCAAGAGAGAACTATTACTGAAGTATAGTTTGTCTAGCTTGATAAGGTACATATTTAGCCCCCATGACTGCAAAATTCAAGTTCCACATTACCTGAGGTAATGTATTTATTTTCACAACCCACCTATTGGGTTGGGAAGTAATAATACTATCCCCAATTTATAGGTGGCTAAGTAAGGTATGAGGAGACTTTAGTTTGGACCACACTTGCTGCATCATGTAGTTAATAGGCACGACATGTGTTGCTATGTGCTGCAATGACAGTCTCTGGCTTTTCCCATTGCTCTCCCCCTTGTCACAGCTTTTCCTTGCTACAGTGAAAGGTTCCATCTGAGAGGAATTTCCAGAAGTTTTCCCCACTTCTTTCTCCCCAACCCCACACTGTTGCAGGGAAACGCAGTGGTTCACTACACTGCTAAAAATAGCCTAGATGGGTGAGATCCATTTTAGGCATGTAAAGAACACACCCCAGATAGTCAGGTGTGTAGGACACTTTACTCCTCTCACGCCTGACTGTCTACATTGCTGTTTATACTCATGCTGTTTATACTCTGTAGCCTACATGCTGTAAAAGCAGAGATACCTCGAGTGACTTGTCAAACACCACACAGAAAGCTGATGATCCAACAAGGAGCTAAACCCACATCTCCCAAACCCTCAGCAAATGCCCTAGCCCAGGAGTTGGCAACCTTTGCCAACCACCGTGCCAGCCCTGTCCACTGCACCCTCAGTGGATGCTGGGGGTGCGATCAAAAGTGGGTGGTGCCAAGCCTCTGGTTCGGGGCTGGGGCCGGTACCCACCCCCAGCAGTGGCAGGTGGCCTCCGGGGGTTGGCTCCCACCCCTGGCATTAGCAGGTAGCCCCTGGGGCTCAAGATTGGGGCCGGCCAGTAGTGGCAGGCAGGGCCACCCCAGGCAGGTGTGGGGCCCAGGCAGATTGCCCTTTGCGGTGTCCCTGCTCAGCCCCCTCAGCAGTGGGAGGCAAGGCTGACTGGCCCAATGGAGGGGCAGGCCTATTCACCCCTGCGCTGGCTGTCCCATGATGAGGCCTGGGTGCCGCTTTTGGCCAGCTAGCCCGATCCCTCGCATGGGGGGGCAGCAGTGCGGGCCCCGCGCTGCCCTGCTTGGCAGGACAGCACTGGGCCACCAGAACCGCAGGGCGAAGATTGTCCCCCCTAAAGGACAGCCCTGCCCGGCAGGTGGTCTCCAGGGGTCAGGGTTAGCATCTGCCCCCAGCAACAGCATTTCCCAGCTGGCCAACCCACTCAGCTCCCTGGGGCAGCAGGCCGGGGTGCCTCTCAGTGCCCCGATGTGCCGCTCAGGCTCAGCCCCCATGCCATTTTTGGCATGGGTGTTGGGGGTTGCCAACCCTGACCCTAGCCCATGGACCATCTTCTATTTTTGGTGCTGACTGCCAGATATGAAGTGGCTAAACGAAACTGTTCTGCAGAGTTTTGTTTTCCTGCAAGAGGTGAACCATCTAATAGAACTGAAATGAAAAGAAACCAAAATTATCAGAGTAACTTGGTTTTCTTATGGTAGTGACAAATAGATTTAGCATTAGATTAAACATGATGACAATGTCCCTTTGCTTCTTGCAGTCAGTGTGGAGGATAACTGCCCTTGAAGTTAAGAATGCTTAGTTCTTTCCAAGATCAGGCCAAACTGGAAGAGGTATTTCTGCTATTCATCCAGCTGTCCTCCTGCTACTGACATTTCTGCATCAGCTTCTACCTCTATCCTTGGCCACATCAACATCTACTTCTTATTCTTTTAGACAGAAAGACCTAAGGGATGTATTTGTGTTGGGATGTTTTGGCTGAATAATGTTCCACCACTTCTTGACTGATGTGGTCTGTGGGAATTCTCTGAGATTTCCCCATAGGCCACATTTCTCTCAGATCTGGGTGCCTGTTGTGATTCACGCTTGAGAAGATGAAAATGAAAAGAAAAGATATTTCAAACTCTCAAGCCATGCAATCTTGTAATAAGTACATGACAAAGCATTTTGTGAACTCCTGTTACCTAATAATGAAGTTTCAAGCAAAAATTAAATTCATGGATTCATTGCTCTGGATAACGTGTGTTCGTTGTTGTTGTTGTTGTTGTTTTTATTTTTTTTAATTGTGTTTTGTTTTGTTTTTAAAGACTTTCTTATTAGGACAGGATCAAAATCCCAAAATGTGGATATAGTTCTGGAATATTGCCAAAGATTGCAGGCATTTTTATCCACAGTGCTTGAGTCTGCCACACAGATAGGAGCCATTTCTGAAATTTGGATCAAAATTTAGGGTTAGATTTTGAACATCCCAAGGTTCACAAATGTTTAGATGTAGGATTTTTGGTTCAAGCCTTAATCTAGTTGTTGTCCAGAGAGATTTGGCATAATCCTAAGAAGCTGTACATGAAAAAAGTTATTTATGATCTCCAATCAACAGATGAGTGTTACTTCAGAGAGAGCCTCTCATTGTCAAATAGTAAATCATTATATGATCAGTCTTACCTTTTGATAGCTGTGCTCTCCTGTGAGAGGACATGCCTCTCTTGAGCACCTCTTTATGCTTGAGTATGATGCGGATGTCCTTTTTTCCACTTCTGATGAGGCCTGTAAGTTGTCAACCTCACTTGACAGAAGTCTTTGGCTCCACTGCTGTGTCAAAAAGACTGAGTGACCCCCTTCTAGAGTTCTGAACTCTTTTTCCCCTCACTAAAGGATCTTCAGGCCTGGCTCTGGACCCTCCAATTTCAGCCCTTGTTTGGGCTCTCAAGTAAGCCCCTCATTCCTCGGGTTTATGCTCCTTTACTTGTGGCCAATGAGGGAACTCTGTACCCGCCCGCTATTCTGGGTTCCAAACAGGGACTCTAAAAATTATAGCTATAAACTGCTGTATTTCAGTATGTTTCTGCTTCTTCCCTTGGACTCTTCCTACAAGGCCCCATTTCGATTCACCCTTCTCATGGTTAAGATTCTTAGGTCTTTCTTTCTTAGCTGGTTTTGCAGAAAAACACAGCCAGACCCAAACTCTGGACATCCTTCATGCTTCTTTGCCCAGAGTGGAGCAACCATCATTGCTCCTCTGGTTCAGTCAGGAGCTGAACTGCTAAGGGCCTGAAGCTCTTTTTACCAGAGCTTGCCAATTTCTGATAAGCAGCTCTCATAAGATTGCTGCTGGAAAGTTTGGAGGACCCACCTTAACTGCTCCTTTCCTGGGGCATATTAGGAACATGTGGCCCTCTAAAAGGAGCTACAAAGGCCAAATACAACTGGTCACACTTACCCTTTAAAAGAAATATAGTACAGCATCAGGAGTGTGCAGCATTTTATACATCTGCTTTCTCTTGGTCATCTCCAGATCTGTCATATGAGAGATCTGCAGATGTCCTCTGGCTGGAGCTAGGAAACAGAAGGAAACAAACAGCTATTTTAGGGCATTAAAATATCCTGTCCTTAGTGTGAGGAGTTTACACTAAGTTTACTCCAATAGCTGTCTAAAGTCTCTTCAGCTATGTCTACAGTAGGAAAAATTAGTTCAAATTTATTAATTTGAACTAATAAGTTTGAGGTTAGTTTGAACTAAACTTGAACTTATTAGTTCGAATTAACAACATGGACTAATTTGAACTAACATTAGTTCAAATTAGTCTTCTTTGTAAACTCAAACTAACTGCCCTTAGTTTGAACTAAGCATTAATCCTAGTCTTCATTGTCCTTAGTTTGAACTAATGATCGAACTAAGGGTCTAGTTTTAACTAACCAGCAGGTTTTACATTTGAACTAAGCATTCATTAGTTCAAATTAAGGAATTCCTTAGTTTAGACTAATGAAAGCCTAGTGTAGAGAGGTAATAAATTAATGTGCGTTAAGCCTCCTTAATTCAAACTAACTTTCGAGTGTAGACATATCTTCATTATTACAGCTATGTTTTTTAAGAAGGCAGAAATTACACTGGCCAGTAATAAAAATAAACTTGGGAAAAATTCACAAAAGTTTGTACAATGTTTTCACTATTTTGAGCTCCAACATTCAATTTAAAAAAAATAAAAAAAACAAAACAAAACAAAACAAAACAAAAAAAAACCTTTGCAGGATTGAACATATTTTGTAGCAGAGCATGGGGAGAAAAAACTGAAAAGCCATTTTATCACAATAATGTGTACGCGTAAACATCCTTCAGTGAACTCATGTCTTTGTGTCTGCTTGGAAAGTATAGTCTATTTGATTGAAAAGGGGCAGGGAGTCAGGAATTTCTAAATTCTCTTCCATTTGCTACTTGATGGTCATAGCAGTAATCTACGTAAACCACAATTTAGTTGGGTTTCCCTGTACACTCCTTAGGTCATTAAACACCACTCACCTCTGTGGTGTTTTAGACTACTTAGGGTCATTGGGGTTGTTGTGATAAATGGGAGGGTTGTTTCAGTGCAAGGGAAACCTGTTTGTCTGGTTCCCCCTCTCTCTGCTCTCTTTCAATAAAGATTCCCTGCACAGCTCTGAATATGCTGCCTCTCATTATGGGATTACAATTCACCTAAAAATCTTACAACCTCATTTAGCAAATGGGGATACTGACAGAAAGTTAAATGTATATGTAGACAATACTGTCACTTACTGAACTGGGACTTGCATTTTAATCCTGATTCTCAAGCCCATTTTCTGAATCTATTATCTTTACATTTTAGGAGTTAGGTGATTCCTAACTAAGTAATATTTTAAAGTGCTGTCTGAATGCAGAGTGTATTAGGCAGTAAAGCCTTTCTAGGGGATAAACCACATATGGGAATTTTATACAGGTGTAATTGTATGTAACAGAGTTAGTTGCTTGTTCCCTTTAAGAAAAGCTGCAGCTCTGGCCTAATCAACCCTCTCACAAGGCTTGGCAAACGCAATAATAACCTATGCTTTAACACTAAGTTTATTGTGTTCCTGAAAACAGGCAATGGTATTCAAACAAATCAAAAATTCAAATTTCATTGAAAAAATTCATTATGTGTATTTCAACTAGCTTAAATTCCAATGCACTGTACCTGACACTTGTTCTACATAACATCACAAGGTAGTGGGATGGAGACAGATAAAGAACATGAAGGATTGTTTCATAACAGAGATCAGAACACAACGCCTCCTCTGAGGAGATAAGACGTGAGAGGCGCATCACATATCTGCATTTCAGCAGTGTTAAGTCCTTTGTGGGGCTATCTTACTCAGATGTATCATGTACTATTCTGGGCATATTAATACCAAACTAAAATGTCAACAAATTGAAAAGAATCCAGAGACGCACAACAAAAATTATTAAGGGGTTGAGTGATTTTGACATATGAGGACAGATAAAATGCTCTGGAATAGTTATAGCTTGCCTAAAGGCTAACAAATGAGGTATATTATAACTGTCTACAAATGTTATATAGCTGTAAAGACTAAAGAGGAAAAGGAATTGTTATCATGTGGCTATGGGGCAATGGGATGAAACAGAACAAAAGGGCAATTTACACTGAATACCAGTGAGGTGTTTTACTTTGTGGGCATCATTTCCCCATTGGGAATGGTAGAAGCTCCACTTACTGAGGCACTTAAAGCCTGACTACACAAGGAAATGGGGAATATAACCATGAACAGCCCTGTATTGGCAGGAGAACTGAATATGGCATTAATCTTACAATGCCACCCATGATGTGGCAGCAGTTTGCCTGTGTAGATATCAGTGCAGGACTGGGGCCAGTATATTTTGGTCTTTTCCCTCTTTTCTAGCATTTGTGTCTCAGAACAGGTAGTGGGACAGATGATTTCCCTGTGATATTGAGATGACGAACAGGCTGTCAAAAAAGAAACTGATAGTTAACAGTGGGTTCCAGCCACTAATATTGGGTGCCCCCCCCTTTTTGATGCCGTGACCCCACATGTTCCACTTTTGCATACAGCTAGTGCCCGTTCCTCTTTAGCAGCATGGGAAAGGCATGAAGATTATTATAACACTCTGACATCTGTTGGCAATATACAGGTTGAGCACCCTTGATTTAACATTTATATATAGAACTTTGTTTCATTTATTTTTTAAAAACATGGTTATTTTTTCTCATTATACTTCGATAGCACAGATGTAACAGAATTTCAGTTCAGGAAGTTCCCCCTAACCACTTAGTGAGGCACTGCTAGAGAAGGCTTTATATCTATCTTGTCATATCTGGCAAAACTCAGGATTGGTCACCAGGGAAATATAGTTTCAGATTCTTCTGATGTGGAACGAATGATTCATGGCCAAAGAGAAGAGAAAAGACAACACCACTAACTTTGAAGAAGAGGATGAAAGAAGAGTGAGCATTGAGTTGAAGCATGGAAAGCCTAGGCTCTTTTAATAATATCTGAAAGATATATAGTGGAGATCTTGTGTGAACACCTGGAAGAATAAATATGGATTGAACTTTAATCCAGCAATTTATATCATTATCTTTTTGTTACTGTGTTTTATTATTTGATCCACCCCCTTCAACACCTCCACCATGAGGCAAAAATTTCCACAGGTTACCTAAATGGTCAAGGGTTGGCTGTAGCCAATTACTTATTCAGTACTCTGTTTAATATATGGTGCAGGATGATCCCTACTGAAGGTGACACAGGTCATTGTGTGAGAGAATATTGCCTGTGATTTGACATCACAAAAGCAGGAGTGGAAGTAGACTCTGGTTTACCTTTAAAATTCCCATCTTCAGCTGGCTACCACCACCCATAAACATAGTCAAAATTGCTGTTACAGTGGACCCTTTCTAATGTACATGTCCTAAAACTGTACTTTTATTTATTCATAAATAAAAGATTACTCCTAACCACTCAGCACAGATGAAACAGCAGATACTGTAGTGAATGAGAAGCTTATCTCATGAATAAGGCATTGAATTAAGACTCAGGTTAATTCCCAGTTCAGCAGCAGACCTTGGGTCAATCACTGAATCTACCCTGTGTCACTATTCCCCCATCTGTAAAATGGGAAGTAAGAATAAAATTTATCGGTGATCATAAAGTGCTCAGATGCCATAGTAATAGTGGCCCATGAGACATTTCTATCAAACTATGTACTTATTTAGCAAAAAAGAGTCTATTGCTTTTACAGTATTTACAGTACTTGCCCTTTAAAAACTTGTCAGTTTTGCCTTGGGATCAATACATCTCATTGTACACTTAGCATAGAGAATACTAAAAAAAACCCTGCAGACATTGAGGAAACATTATATTATCCTTGGTTTGACCTTGAGAAGTACCAGGTTTTAAATACAGAATTGTGGCCCTAGTTATCTAAGACAATTGAAAATCTTTTTGTGTGTGACCTCTTGATTACTATAGCATATCATAATTACAGCTGCACTGCGACTGAAAAACAAAACATTTTGTGATGCATTCTTCTTGAGCCTCTCCACTTGCTAATTCAGAAAACTAAGTAATTTGTAACGGGTCTTCCAGTCATTAGTGCAAATTAACATGGTTCTACTGTATTTGCATTTAATTGACTTTTAAAATTAATTTATTTATTTTAATTTCTCAAAAATAATTGGTTACAGGATGTTACTTTCCCAGAGAGAGTTTATGTCCCTAAAAGAGTTGTTCTGGTTTTGTGATTAAATGCATATTTAGGATGCATTTTCAAGGCATTATATTGACTCTATATGCTTCATGTTTGTTGACTCTCCAGACCAGATTCTTCTGTCAATCCAAACAGCTTTATGCCGCTCTAGTGGAGGAAAGCAGATTTAGATCTGCTTAGCTGAGTATTTAAGGGTTCCCTTTGCCTGCGAGAATCCTTAGTTAGTATAGAGCAGGGGTCTCAAATGTGCGGCCCACAGGCCACATGTGGCCCCTAAAGCTATTTCCAGAAGCCCACAATGAGACTATTATTAACGATAATGGCAGTATCATTGTATGAACAGGTTTCAGTGGTGTGGCCCTCAGGCTAACATACTAGTCCTCATGCATGCCTCGTGGTGATTTGAGTTTGAAACCCCTGGCACAGAGCCACTCTTATGGCTGCAGCACCATACCTCTTCATAGTGTAGGGGGCCTTTTCAAAGGGCACGGTTAGGGTGTTTATATACTGACTGCCAAAGTGATATTTTAGGGCCATTTATGTAAGGTACTTGTGTAGACAACAGCCTCATAGTCCTTCATGAATTTATCTTCACAATACCTTTTGAAGGTAGGGAAATGTTGTTATCCCCATTTGATAGGGAGTTGAGACAAAGATAGCAAGATTACAGCTGTCCTTACTCTCATGTGCAGTTTGCACACCATAAAGTATCACTGAGGCTTCTCTAATTTATGCTAGACACCTGCAGCTGGGCATGGAGAAGTCAGAAGTGTGGCTTAAAATCACTGTTGACTCTTCGAGATGTGGTAAATGCCATTTGGCTGAAACTAAGGTTCCGGTACTTTATCTCTGTTGACCCTAACAATTCCAGCATCGTGGGTAAAGATTACTGCTACATGGTGAAAATTGATACTGTTTACTTAGCAGACATTATTAGGGTCTTCAGTACATTATTGGCTATTTGTTAAATGTGTGCTTAAAGATAAAGTATTGCATATTCAATGAATCAAATGAAAAGTATATTTCAGTCAGTTGTAAGAATGCAACAGGTTAGATTTGTGGAAGCTGACATCTTTAAACTGATTGAAAGTAAAATGAAACGAATTTTGCTTTATGATCCCATCACCCTTTCAAGTAACATGCCCTACATTCAAAATAACAATATTCCTCCTTTATTAAGGATCAGTGATGTAACTATCAGGTATCTATGCAGGCCCATAGACTGCTTTAAAAGCTGAACAGATTTTTTGTTTGCATACCAATAAAAGGCTTATATATTTGTACGCTCATACATTAGTATGGGCAACCAGATTTAGACAAAATAGATTCTGTGCTACATATGGCATGCTGTGTAAGAGCAAGAACAAAGCAAATGAAGCTGGATACCAAATGCAACATCTATAATCCTCAGATGCACCTACCTATATTTCATTATTTGTTGAAGACCAGCAACATGCTCTGCAGTGTACATAATAGAGAGGAACCATTGTCTGTGCCTTGAGGAATTTACACTCAGAAAAGTGGACCATAGGGGAGACGCAAAGCAGGAAAAAAAAATCACATACCCATACAGTATTGTTTGTGAATAGGGAGGATTCAGCAAGTATAACGGGCAGCACTGTACTTAATCTGTAATTAAAAAGAT
This sequence comes from Podocnemis expansa, assembly GCA_007922195.1. Lineage (NCBI taxonomy): Eukaryota > Metazoa > Chordata > Testudines > Podocnemididae > Podocnemis > Podocnemis expansa. The sequence continues at coordinate 22,800,994 of ML682018.1, forward strand.
GCTGGGGGATAAGCAATTAAGTGCAGGAACTCAAGCAATTTTTATTTTTTGACTTTCATAACTGACACAGCAAGCATAGAGGTGCTGGAGCTCAGCCCTGACACAAATTAAGCACTGGGGAAGCATGAAAAAAAGGCTGAAGATGAAGGATACTGGATCAGTACTTATGGTTTGTGAAGTATTCATTAGACCAGGTTATCATTTTCTATGGGGAAAAGTGAAAGGAGACAGAAATTCCAGTGAAACCAATTTTGTTTGTTTTTGTCTGAGTTTTCTCTAAAAAGATTTCAACTGTGTCAAAAAAAAAATTCTTTTGCCTCCAAATTTGTCATATTTTCAGTTTTCTGGTGGAAAAAAAGAATCATGGAATCTGTCTGCTTACCTTTAAAGTTCCTGTTTTGTTGAAAACCCTGATTTTCTGTCACCAAAAGGTGACATGGAAAGTTTTCATTTAGCCTTGTCACCCATGGCATACAAGAGTAGAAGGCGAAATAAATGAAAGCAGAGGTGTCATTAAACAGTGCATTGAACAGAAGGATGAAGAGCTTTTACCTGATGCAGAGGATGACGACAAAGGACAGCCACAGACGATTGGTGTTTTGAGAAGTGTTGTTTTAATGTCATTATGTTGGATGGCCTGAACAGGGATCTGGTAGAAGTCAAGAGGGCCTGCAAGGACCAGTGTACTTTGGGCAAGACAAAGAATAGACTTGTGTTCATGGAGCCGAAAAGAAAGAGCATTTTAATTGTACATGACTAGGAACGCTGACCAGACTGCTTCTAAGGAAAGTACATAGAAAAGCAGTTCTCTTGAAATGGACTAGATCAGTGGCTCCCAACCTGTGGTCCGGGGATACCCAGGGGTCCTCAGACATGTTTGCAGGGGGTCCCCGGAGCCTCTCCCTACTGGTGCCAGAATCCAGCTACAGCCCCGATGCTTCCTGCCAGGGCTGCCTCTCCCCACCCACAGCTGGATCCTGGCAGGGGGTTGGGGCTGCGGCAGCTCCCTGGCAGGGGCAAGAGCAGAGGGCCATAGCTGCTGTGGCTTGGCTTCCCAGTGGCACAGGCCATGGTGGCAGCAGTACTGCTCACCAGCTGTCCCAATGGCACTGCCAGAGTCTGCCTGTATGGGCCAGGTTATAATCAGTCAGGGGGGCTGCAAAGATAATTTTTAACAAAAAAAAAAAAAAAAAAAAGGGTCCCCAGCCTGGAGAAGGTTGGAACCACTGAACTAGATTACTCAGCTTGCCACACCAAAAAGTAATCCCAGTTTGTTCTTCTACCTTCCATGTTTGCAGGATATTTTTAGCAATTAATGATGCGCTGAGGATAATTACTTTCTGAGCAGCAGACAAATTTCCCACTTAGCTTGCCAACAAATATAAAGATAAATAGCAAATCGTCAGGAGATACAATTCCCCAAATTGAATTAAGGTGTGTGCCAGAAACTGTGAGCTACCTGGCAATATCATGGCTTGTGCCCTAGTGCAAACATTTAGCTCACCATCTCTGCAGCACTAGCTTATTTTCAATAGTCCAGTTTTCTACACCTTCTCTGAAACCTAGAGAATCTGAAAGGGAGCAATTTTTTTCCCCCCACACCTGCTGAGGATTTAATGAAACCAAGAATCTCGATCAATATACAATTTCCTGTGGGCTATATCTGAAACTAGTTGAAGTAAATGAGAGTTTTCTTGTCCATTTCAATGGACTTTGGTTCACACTAATCAAAATTAAGATAATTTGCACTATATGCTCTAATTTGTACTTTAGTTCATCTGAATTTTTGTGATAACACAGCCACTTGTTTAGGCAGGATGAGTTACAACATGAGACACTTTCGCCATGTATTTGAAGGTCTCAGACAGGACACCATCTGTTCAAAAAGGTCAAAACTTTCATGAAGGAAGCTGTAACTCTCCTTAATTGATGATCTGTGGCCAGATTCTCAGCTCCAGCCAAGAAGTGGTAGGCACCACCACGCTGGCTGCAAACAGGAAGGAGCGATTTATGCCTTTTCCATTCCCAGGACTAGGAAGGGTTCTGTGCCTGTCCAACCACTGTAAAAATTTGGAGAAATATTTTGGCTGCCAGTTGATCCAGGCATCATTCAAGAAGTTGAACACCTGTTAGGCATAGGAATGCCTATTTGCATCCTCTTTTCCCCAGTCACACACTCTACATATATAGCCTGGAAATCACTGTAGTGACTGTACACCATTGGGTAGATCTGCCAGAACAAGGAAAAAAATCTTTCAGCATCTGAATCTGCTGGCATTAGGGCAGCTTCACACCAGGAGACTGGAACAGGTTTGCCTTAAGTGTCCTATGAACTGTATCCTTGGCCTCTGATAGGGAAATTTTGAAAGCTCCTTACATTCCTGGGATGAAAGCCCCTGGTAATACATGTAAAGCTTACTGCAAGTTGCTACTGTTGCTTTTGAGTGTCCTTGTGGAACATGTGAAGGAATGACTGGTGTGCAGGACGTCGCCCCAGGGCAAGCAGCATTGTTGGGCCACTGCACTGGGACCCCTGGCCCACTCCAGGCCCTGGACTGCTCCTGCCAGAGGCCACCCAGTGCACCATCCGACCCCACCCCTGAATAACAGCATTTATGCACTGGTCTGCCCCACTCCTCTGGGGCAGACCAACCAACTCAGGAGCAAAATGGAAGCACCACAGATTGCGGCCTTTAGCTCCAGGGCTCCTGCCCCCTCAGTGGCTCTCAGGCCCAGGTGACACTGTGCTGACTGAGTGGACTGGCTCTTTGCAGAGTGGTGGGAGCCCACAACCCTCCTTTAGCTGAGGGCCTTGGGCAGCAGCCCCTATAGCCCCTGTGTTGCTGCAGCCCTGAGGACTAGCAAACTATACCGTTTCATGTATGCAACATAAAATATTCTCTGGACACAAACAAATTGTAGTGGAAAAAAACAAGTTTCAGTTAGCCAACGACAGATTTTCTAATAGCTGCAGCAGGTTCTCTCTTACCCATCCCTACTTTCAGATATCAGTTAAATCAGTTGCTACTTGGTGTAGGTTGCAAATGAACTGAACACCCAAAATAGGCAAAAGATATTTGGTGACATTTTCCACATTGTTGAATCACTTCGTTTCCTTTCCTGTATTCGGCATAAAAATTGCAGTTGCATGTGCTATTTAAAAAAGAAAAAGCTCTTGGGACAGGTTAGGGGTGAGCTGATAGTTTCATAACTTGTTCCCATGCTTGAGCTCTTAGGACTACCTTTCCAGAATGACAGTATGTGAAACAGAAATATTGACATTTTAAGTGTTCTTATTGTAACTTTTAATGGAAGCACTTTTTAATTTCTCCTATTCTATTTGCCATTAATGCTAAACCCCATGGGCATTAGTTATTATTTATTAACTACTAACAGTATGTTTTTTAATAGACATGAGATAAAGGAAGAGTAGTTTTCTTTTCCAAAGACTTTCTAATCTAAATAGAGATTATGATTTAGACTCATAATGAATGCCTTGGGTAACACAGAGAATCATTTTCTTTCAGAATGGCTTTCTTTATAATATGGTTATATGCTACCTTAGATACTATATTTTGGGCCAGATTCTGCCACACATTAATGATGAATAGAGCTTACTCCACAAGTAGACCACTAATCTTCTGGGAACTAAATTCTGCTTAAGGTACTATTTAAAATTATTAAGGGTGGCAGAATCTGGCCTATAAAAAGTAGATTCACTTTTATAGCTGCAGGTTAGCACTGGTAAGCTTCACAGGTATAAAGTGAGTTTTAAATAGGGATTTGAATTGAGAGAGGTTGGGGGCACTCAGGTAGGGAAGACATTCCTTTGAAGGAGAATATCTATGAAAGGAGGGAGCAAGAGAGACCAGGAGAGAGGAAGTAATAAAAAGTAAGAGAAAAGAAGTAGGCAGGGGCAGAGCTCTGTAGAAATTGAAAGTGAGGAAGAATGTTGAATTTGATGAGGAAGCCAGTGTCAGGATTAGAAAAAGAGATTCACATGTTCAGAATGGAAGTCAAAAACTGGTTTGACTGCTGCATTTTTGGATAGACTAGAATGAGATGAGACTCCAGGGGGAAAAAAGTAAGATGCTGCAGTAATTAAGATGTTTTAGCTATGGAGACAGTAAAGAAATGTGGGATTCTTAAGGACAAATAGGTAAAAAAAAACAAAAACAAAAGAATTTACAATCGGATGGTGTGATAGCAAAGAAAGAGATAGGGTTCAGAAGTGAGACCAAAATGACTGGGAAGGATGTTTATGGAGAAGGGGAAGAGGAGAAAAGTTGGTGGAAAAAACATGAGGATCTCTGACTCTCTGATACTATGTTTCACCTGGTGTAGGACATCAGGATTATCTCGAAGTGAATCACATATCAGTGGGGAGATAACAGATGAGTTTGCTAATATTATAATGAAGTGGAAAGGAGAAGGAAACACAGAACAGGGCCAAGAGTAAAAACCCAACCAAACAAAAATAAAAACATCAAAAAACAAAAACAAAAAAAGAATAGCCAACCAACCCAAACCCAACAATCATGAAAATTAGGCTTCTTATTTAAGCACTTAAGTGGCTTGATTCTTAAGAAATGTGAGAGAAAAAAAATTAAGTGCAAACTATTAAATTACCTTGTAGTAAAAATTTCTAAAGTGTCCAAGTATGAATTTAGGAGACAACTTTAGGCTCTGAGTTTTTCAGAGCTTGGCACAGAGGACTAAGGAATTCAAAGATGAAAGTGTGGGGTGAGAGACTGAGGAGGGCAGAACAGTGAGGAGCAAAGTGGTAGACTATGACCACAACTGGCCTTCTTAGAATTCCACATACAGGACCTTACAGCCAACAAGAAGCAGTGTAACAAGCTCCTATGCTTCCTCATACATTGTGATGGACAGACAGAAGAACACGTGCTGCCAATTCTCAATTGGACTATGGTCTCACGGGATGGAGCCAGCTGGCAGAGGATAAACCAGACTGCTCAAATGTATGACATGGCTGAGAAGGGGCATCCAGAAAATCAACTGGCCCCTGACTTGTTCCAAATGGATCTTGGCACTGAAGAGAATGTGGGCCGTAATGTTCATCTGAAAAGTTTAACACAACACTATTTTCAGATTTGTAAATTGCTTGCAGGTCAATGGAAACAAGTGACTAATGAAATGCATAGAAAAATGAAGACATTTATGTAAATTTCCCTTGTGTTTCATGCACTGAAAAGTTCGTCCAACTCCCATACAGGTTAGTTCAACTTTTAGAATAGATCCAACACATTTCTGGCTTCAATTGTGCAGACCTTGGCTCTTAAGAAGGTTGTTTTCCATTCATTATGATATACAATGTTGACATGAGATCACCTCTTAATTTCAGTTCTTTGACTACTGTTAAAAGGCAGCGGGAGTAGGGAAAAGATCAATACATTACATCATAAGAGAAAAATATTAACAATTATATTTTTAAATAAAAAGGCCATCTTTCTAGAAGCCAGGAGGGGGTCTAGGGGGAAGTGGTACACATAGATAGATTACTGTTTTTGATTGTATGAATTTTTTTTATGAAGGCATAGTTCTAATATTTTTATCCAAGATCTTGGTGTTATAGCATGTTATCTGATAAGAATCTTGTATTTGTGCCTTTAGATGTACACCAATAATTCCAACCTTACATAAGGCATCCTACAGACACATACCCGAAAGGACTACAGAATCCATGTGCAAAATAGAGCTGTTAAATACTACAGTAGAATTTTATAGTCCCATAATGTAGATTCTTAAGGGCCTGAAGAGTTCCTGAAAGTCAACAGAAAGACTCCCATTGACATCTGCATCTTTGTGTCAGACTAATGTTTGTATGCACCAGACACCAGTGTATGCTACATTTTTTCAATATTGCCTCTGATGACAATAAAAATAGGTATTTCTTCCTTGTTTATCTTTTTTTCCTCTTCTGTTTCTCCTTCCCTTCAATTTAATTCCAATATATCTGATATTTGTCCTTTTTCAGCTGGTTTCCCCTTCAGTGTAACTAGTTCATCTCTCTGTATTCATCCTTCCCGTTTCTCTTTCTGTCCTCCCTATTTGTCTTGCTCCCTAATCTTCCACATATACCTCGCTCATTCTCACATCGTTCTACCCCTTTACCGTCTCACAGAACCACACAACTGTAATTATCTAGCATACTTATATAGTACCCAAGCTAGATGTGCACTGTGCTTCACAGAAAGAACAGAAATGCTCCCTCCCATGAAGAGCTGACATTCTAGGTTAGATACCCCACAGTGAGGGCTGGTTGAAAAAGTTCTACCTTTTTTTTTTTTTTTTTTAAATAGAAAATTGAGTTTGATTAAAATGTTTTCACGGAAGGCATGTATTTTCTGTAAAAGAAAAAAACAGTTTTCCTTTTGAAATCCATTCTTCTCTCTAATATTTTGAGGTTTTAGACAAAAAAGGTAAAATTTTCTGCTGAAAATTTTAATGGAAGTAATTTCTCCCACATCATTTTGTCAAAAATTTTCAGTAAAGAAAAAAATTCTCCAAACAGCTCAAAAACACAAGACAATGAAGGCTAGATTCCTGTTTCCAAACTTATTCTCACTCAGAGCCTACATCAACCATAATTTGATATTTTTATCTGCTACCTACCCACCAACTCCTGGCTCCCCCCCTCAGGGAAACAGGACTAGGAATAGGACTGAGAATCTACAGAAAAATCAACATCAGTGGTCAATTATAGCTAACTGATTCTGGCTGGCTTTCACAGGTTTTAGCTCTCCCTGGGAATAGCTCTTTCTGACCAGGAATGCTGGCTGAATTCTTCTCAGAACTCTGTTGAAACCCATTCCAGAATAATTGGAGCTCATCACATTAGACATATTATTTAGCTTTTTAAATTTCTTTGAAAGACAGACCTCTTACTTATTGTACATATTTCAGTAAACTTTCTTCAGTGGGCTGACATGTTCAATGTTGTATTTTTTTTTCCTGTTTTTGTTTTAGTACAAGAGCATATCTGGACTGCTATATGATTCAATTGCAAGCAAGGTCTTACTCAAGAAATTAAAATCTATGTTCAAGTTGAGGAAAGAGATAACTTTCAAGACAGCCAGGGCCTTCAAAAGAACTAGGAGAAAATATGGGAATGCAAACTACTGAATCAAATATTTGAGCAAGCACTACAAAAGACTGTCTTGTTCATTCTAAACATCATCTGTTTGCTGAGTGTAGTTGCATACTTTCAATTGCTTTATTCCACAAGCTGCTATTTACTTCGCTGAAACGTCCTTCAGTGTGAAGAAAATATCTCCTAATAAACTGATTCAATTTTGGGATTACAATGTTTGGTGGCTGTGCAAGGATATTAGAATGGCCAAGTGTCCCTAACATAAGAACAATGCAAACAATGCAATTAGTGAAACTTGCAGAAGGGACGACAAACATGTTTCTCTCTGTGAAACGTAAAAGGAAAAATTACAATAATAATAATGCACACATTATGTATTTCCTCATGCATATTTCCAGCTTCAGATTGTCCCTTCATGCCTACAGTTTCTATTTTTTGATAATTACTCGAACTGACACTGTGTGAGTTCCAATATGAATACTAATATTAAAAGGCTCCAAATCAAAACTATTTCTTTATTTCCTAACTTTTAAAGGCTTTTGCCTGCTTTGTCTCTCAAGATTTCATTCGCATGCAAACTGAGAAGTTATGCAACATTAAATACAATCATGGAATCATAGAATTGTAGGAGTAGAAGGGACCTTGAAAGGGCTTCTAGTCTAGTCTCCTACACTCAAGGCAGGACTAAATATTACCTAGACCATCCTTGACAGGTGCTTAACCTACTCTTTAAAATCTCCAGTGATGGAGATTCCATTACCTCCCTAGGCAATTTATTCCGATGCTTAACTAACCTGATAATTAGGAAGTTTCCTAATATCCAACCTAAACTGCACTTGTTGCTATTTAAGATTATTGCTTCGTGTTCTATCATCAGAGGTTTAAAAAAAAAAAAAATTCTCTCCCTCCTCCTTGTAACAATCTTTTATGTACTTCTAAACTGCAATCATGTTTCCCCTGACCCCACCAGTCTTCTCTTCTCCGGACTAAACAATCTCACTTCTTTTCATTCTTTCCTCATAGGTCATGTTTTCTAGACATTTAATCATTTTTGTTGCTCTTCTCTGGACTTTCTGCAGTTTGTACACATCTTTCCTGAAATGTAGCATCCAGAATTAGACACACTACTCCATTTGAGGCCTTATCATGTTATGGACTGGAAGGATTACTTGTGTCTTGCTTACAATGTTCCTAATAAATCCCTAAATGATGTTTCCTTTCTTTGTAAATGTTATACTATGAACTCATATTCAGCTTGTGGTTCATTATAATCTCCAGATCTCTTTCTGCAGTACTCCTTCCTAGGCAGTCATTTCCCATTTTGTATGTGTGCAGCTGGTAATTCCTTCCTAAGTGGAGTATTTTGCATTTGTCCTTATTGAATTTCAATTGATTTACTTGACCTTTTCTCCAGTTTGCCTAGATCATTCTGAATATTAATCCTACCCTCCAAAGCAGGGCCAGCCCAAGGTTTTTGGGCACCCTAGGTGCCTGTGATTTTGATGACCCTCCCCACACCCCAAATCCTGGCCAAGCTGAAGCCAGGGCTGACTCCCTGCTCATGGCCCGATGCTGGCAGAGCAGAGCAAGAGGCTTGCTGACCTCAGCCCCAGACCAGCCCTTGGCCTCCCCCTCCTGGTTGCAGACCCTCCCTATGTCATTATCTCAATCACTGATAAAGATATTGAGCAAAAACCACACTCAGAACTGATCCCTGATCACTTCATATGCCCTTCCAGCTTGACTGTGAACCACTGATGATTACTATCTGGGAATGATTTACCAACTAGTTCTGCACCCACCTTATAATGGCTCCATCTACATTGCATTTCCCTAGTTTATTTATGTGAAGCTCATTAAAGAGAGCATCAAAAGCCTTACTAAAGTCAAGATATTGTACATCTACCACTCCTCCCATCCACATAGCTTGTTACCCTATCAAACAAAACTATTAAGTACATTTGATATGATTTGTTCTTGACATACCCATGCTGACTTATTTATAACCTTATTATCTTTATGGCATTTGCAAATGGATTACTTAAGTATTTGCTCCATCATCTTTCTGCATACTGAAGGTAAAATGACTGATCTGTAATTTCCCTTGCTCATTCCATGGTGGAGGGGTTTTCCCTCTCAAACTTCTGTTTGTGTTCCCCTGCTCTCTTGCAGCTTTATAGGTAAGTTTGACTTAAATTTTGTATTTAAAGCAGGAATTCAGTCTTTTTATATGTAAAAGTATACATTGTAACCACCGCAAAAATAACAGCACTTTTCTCTTGTAGCACTGACAATCTATATCAGAAGAGGCAGAGTAAAGAGATATTTTCAGCTATTACAAACTCACAGATGACTCAGTGCAGATGAGGATCTGGCCATGATCTGCACTGTTTTTCTTTTTTTCAAATATATGCCAGGAACATAGCATGTGGCTATATGTTCATAGTTCACTGAGCATAGAACGGTCTCACCCTTAAATTGCCATACTGCCAGTGGTGAAAGTCTCACTGACTTTGTCAGGCTTCGTGTGGACACAGAAAGTAGTGCAAAATTGTGGACTTAATAAATATTACCTGTATATGTCTGTTGTTCCCTAAGGGCTAAATATTACAATGCTCAACTGTGGGATGAGCACATATTTCTGCAAAACAATTGCACTGAAGCCAGTAAGTCTATTCAGCTGAGTAAGTACACATCATATTAAGTGTGGACTCACCAAGTATCTATTAAGAATCTAGCAAATATTGAGGTTCTTATTTTTATTATTTATTACTTTTATTACTATAATGCCTAAGTCATGGATTAGTGTTATGACTGGTGAAAGGCACTGAACAAACAACACAAAAAGGTAGTGAAGTTATCTGTATGTCTCTGGCAAAATTGCAACACTAAGCACAACTATCATACCTGCAGCAACTCTGAAGTTAAAATGCTCTGAAAATGAAAGCAATTGCTACAGAATGAGGCAAAGTTTCCCATCATTGTGAAGTAAAGAGACTATATATCAAAGCAACCATGTAATGTGGTAATTCCATTGTATATAGAACATAACCACTGATGTATAGTATAGTCATTTGGAACACACCGTAAATGAATGATGATGAAGCCAGGAGATGGGGAAAATGTCTTTATACTGCTATATAATCAGCTTGATCAACTTACATTAACACTTTGGCACTGTTTTGGATACAGTGTTATTAGTAGAAAAGCACTTAAGAAATCATTCTGACACTAGTCTTCTCTAGTTATGAAAGGGCTTCCCTATTCCCTTACAGTTAATGTAAGATCTTCTATTTCCTTGATAATATTGTTTCACTATTATGCAGTTTTGTTTTTATGCTCCCTTTGATTTTCTTTTAAGTAAAACGATCTGTATTATTTATATTGTACTGACATCTGGTGGACTTAGGTCTTGATACAGCAAGGAACAACTGATGGTTGAAAACACTGGTCAAGGTCACTTGAACAATGCTGCATTTTGTGATCAGCACATAAATTACAAGAGATATAGGATTACAGCTTCTTTGCTAACATCTAACACAAGAATGCCCATACTTGGGGATACATAATGAAGTCAGCTTTACCAGAGAACTGCCTGGAAATAAAAAACTTTCTGAAATTCTCATGGAAATAGAAACTGGAAGTGGTGCATTGAACTGTGTTATACACTGGCATATTGGACACCTTCAAGATATGAAAGTCAGGTACTTTGATGCATCGCTGTTTTGGAGTGCCATAAATCTATGGCTTTTCTTCAGTTATTGGGAAGTGAAAACATTTTTATCATTTGTTCCTTTCATCTCAAACTATATATTATGGGCTAAATTGTAGCTCCAAGCACATCCCTGAGTACCGGAGGGACACTGGGGAAGCACTGTATTTTAGAGGAACACCTGTAATACATTTCCTTTGGTGTCCCTCTTTTTAACTGGTGTTGTATGGAGGATGAATGCTACATCAGCCCTTTGCAAGGTGCACATGGCACCTTGCCTTGCATCAAGCCAGGTCTGGGGAATGGGTGTGGAGCATGGGAGGGAAAAGTTGAGCACATAGACACAAATCTCTCCCTTACACCTGTACCCAAGATCGAAGTAGGCCAGAGGCAGTCATACAAGAGGTGGAAAAGGCTTACTGCACTGTACAGTGGCATAAAAAACAAGGAGTCATGTGGCACTTAAAGACTAACAGATTTCTTTTTCGCATGAGGTTTCGTGGGAGAAAATCCCATTTCGTCAGATGCTTTGAAGATGGGTGAATTTACAGAATGGAATGAAAATAAATGCAAGGGTGTGTAAAACATAGGATCAGGTCATACAGTAACAGTGAATCAAAGCAATTGTTAGGTTCAAACCTGGGAAGCCTGAAGTCAAATTACTTTTTGTAATGGGAAAAGAACCCATAGTCTCAGTTCAAGCCCATAGAATTTAATTTGCATATTAGTTCAAGTTCAGCTGTTTCTCTTTGAAGTCTTGATGTCCCAGTCACATCTCTGATGACGGTCGTTAACAAATCATTTATCAAGTGATTAGAAAGATAGAAGTGCTCAGCAAGTGTTTTTTTTGTTTTGTGATTTCTGATATCAGTTCTATGTTCATTTATTCTTTTGCAAAGGAATCGTCCTGTTTGTCCAATGTATAAGGTGTTGGGGCATTTCTGGCACATGATGGCATAGATCACATTAGTAGATGAGCAGGTAACTGAGCCTTTGGTGGAGTAGCAGGCTTGATTAGGACCTATGATGGTATCTGTTGTGCAGATATGTGGGCAGACTTGGCAGCCTGGAACACTCCACACAGGAGATCAACTTTCTCAACACTACAGTACAAATCAGGGAGAGACACATCAACAACATCCTGTACTGAAAACCTACTGAGCAATATAGTTGCCTACATCCCTCAAGCTTCCATCCTAAACACACCACATGATCCATTGTCTACAGCCAAGCCCTAAGACATAACCACATTCGCTCTGATCCCTCAGACAGAGATAGACATCTTGAAGATCTTTATAAAGCATTCTTGAAACTACAGTACCCAGCTGGGGAAGTAATAAAACAAATTGACAGAGCTAGACGGGTACCCCGAAGTCATCTACTACAGGAGAGACCCAAGAAAGGAAACAACAAAACACCACTAGTCACCACATTCAATCCTCAAGTCAGACCTCTGCAACAGGTCATTCAGGACCTACAGCCTATTTTAAAAGATGATCCCTCACTCTCTCAAGCCTTGGGAGACAGACCTCTCCTTGCCTACAGACAGCCACCCTATCTTAAACAGATACCAGCAACTACAGATCTAACAACAGAAACATTAGAGCAGGCACACACCCCTGTAACAAACCACGCTGCCAGCTCTGTCCACATATCTGCATTAAAGACACCATCACAGGGCCTAATCAAGCCAGCTACTCCATCAAAGGGTCCTTCACCTGCTCATCCACTAACGTGATTTATGCCATCATGTGCCAGAAATGCCCCCCAAGCCTTATACATTGGACAAACAGGACAATCCTTATGCAGAAGATTAAATGCACACCAAACTGATACCGGAAATTACTATATAAAAAAATAAATTTTATTTATTTATTTTTTTATTTATTTACACATATAAACAAACCAAAAAAAAACAGTTGCTGAGCATTTCTGTCTTCCTAATCACTCCACTGATGACTTGTTAATGAAATCGAACTAATATGCAAATTAAATTGTGTGAAAGCAGGAGTGAATCGTGACTATGGATTCTTTTCACATTATAACAGATAATTTGACTTCAGGCTTCCCAGGCTTTGAACCTAACAAGTGCTCTGATTTGCTGTTACTGTATGACCCGATCCTATGTTTTACACCCCGCTGCATTTATTTTCATTCCATTCTGTAAGTTCACCCATCTTTGAAGCATCTGAGGAAGTGGGATTTTCTCCCATGAAAGCTCATGCGAAAAATAAATCTGTTAGTCTTTAAGTGCCACACAACTCCTTGGGTTTTTTTTTTGGTTTTTTTTTCCAATTCCATGGCCAATCTGATCCAGGATGTCAGTCTAGGTGCTCATAAGGGTCCCCAGTGCTCACCTTAATCTGTGAATCTAACCTTAAACATTCTGGTAATATTAAAATAAAGACAGAAAATACAGGATTGTGTGGAGCAGCGGAAGTATTGGTGCCCCTTTTTCTGACATTAATGTCCTGATCTCACAACTAGTGTTGCCCCTCCACTAAGTAGTGGCAGATTACTGGAGAACCATTGTGTAAAGAGTCAGACAAGGAGAAATCATTCATGCTGAGTCTGCTTGTACTCTAAGTATAACTTGTTCTGTTTACACCTGTCCTCCAGTCCTGGAACAGAGATGTCACAACAGCTCAGAAACGATCCATTCTTTCAGCAATCTGAGCCCAATGTTTAGTTCTCAGGGACCAACTCTGCCTCAGCAACTGACTCCAAGAAAAGATCCAGGCAGAAAGCAAATTATTCTGTTGTTCTCACAGCTCCCTCTTCAGGGACCATTGCCTCTTCACAGACCTTTCCATAACAACAATTAATGATCTAGCAGGTTTATGCCAGGCTGATCATTCACTCATATCCTAAGAAAAAAGAACTTGGCAGAGTACACATAACAGTATCCTCTGGTGATGCCTGCCACAACCACACTTTATCAGAACTCATTTGGATTGTTACTAACAAACATTTAAAACAGGAGTTCTTAGAGGCCACACTTAGCATCAGGGCTTCTCCTGATGATAGGTAATTTACCAATACTTAAAAGGATATCATCCCTGCTTGAAGCAGCTGACAGTCTAGGAAAAAGAGTCAACTGCAGAAACCATGAGTGAGGCAGGTAAATCATCCCAAAACAACGCATCTCATTTGTTTGTGACCCACATTTTTGAGAAGCTACATTAGAGCATTCAAAAAAGGCCTGTGTTACCATTGTTCCAAAGGGGCAGCGATGTTAGTCTAGTAAAGCAAAAAAAGCAGGGAGTCTTGTGGCACTTAAAGATTAACAGATTTATTTATCACATGAGCTTTCATGGGAGAATATCCCACTTTGTCAGATGCTTTGAAGAGGGAGAATTTAACAGAATTGGATGAAAATAAATGCAGGGGAGTCTAAACCATGGGATCAGGTCATGCTGCAACAGCAAATCAGAGCATTTGTAAGGATTCAAACTCTAGGGAACAGCACACAGAGGGAGGGTGAAGTCAAATTATCTGTTATAATGTGAAAAGAATCCATAGTCACGATTCAACCCTGCTTCACGAAAGCTCATGCAACAAATAAGTCTACCAGTCTTTAAGTGCCACAAGACTCCTTGCTTTTTTGTTACTATTGTGTGTCCCTTCCAGACTCATTTTAGCTAGCAAGACAAGATTACTCTGCTTGTCACATAAAAATCTGTGTGCAAACCTTCATTGGCATCCTGTGACTCTGAGTCATGCACCTGCACATAGAATGGCTAAAAAGGATTCATAGGTTGTAGTGCTAAACCAATGCAGCAGTACAAGTGTGAATTGGAGCCTGTTCCACCCAATTCATGATTATCCTGGTCCTTGTGTAAATCATTTACACCAGTACAATGGGGGCGCAAACCCCTTACTATAATTTAGTAGCATTTTGCATCCTCTTTGTATTAGGGCAAATGGCTACAGAAAAGGAAAGATACTAGTGAATTAAGCCCATGATCCTCTGTCAGTAATCCTTCAAAAATATCCTGGAGTGCGACACTTGGGCATGCCCTTAAACCAAGATTTGTGCACATTTCAAGCTGCAAATAAATCTCATGAGTTTGTTTGGTTTTAAGCCCCTGATTTTTGAGCTGCATGGTTTGCCATTTTTAGAGTGACAAGCACCACAAACTATCAAACCACTACAGTCAGTTTGCTGTCTCCAGTTAGCAATTTCAGACACTTCCAGTGTTTGAGAGGGGATTTAAAAGTGCCCAGCACAGGGAACCAAGGTAGGCCATTGAATTCAGGGGGTTGTACTTTTGAAGTAAATGGGGACAGAGGCAGTTCAATGTTGAGTGCTCTTGAAAATTTTCACTCTTTGCTGCTTCTGTTTAGGGTCAAATCCTCAGTTAAGGTGAGCTGACATATAGACCTGTCCTTAAGGGGGGGCAGGAGGGGCAACTGCTCTAGGCCCCATGCTTTGGGGGCCCTCATGCTTTTGGGGGATCCCACGCAGCCGGCTGGAGTAAGGAAGCAGGGAGCTTTTTCAAGCTGTGGGACTAGGGAGCAGCTCCGGCTGATCAGGGAAGGGAGAAGGGAATTCAGACAGGCAGAGTTTGTTTACAGTAACTCTCCACTTAAGTAGCCACCTTCCCACAACTGCTCCCTGAGCGGAAGAGAAAGGGCAAGTGTTGAGATAAAACTTATGGAGCTAGCCTCAGTCAAGCAAATGGGGGTCAAAGTCAGGAGAATGTCACATCCCCAACCTTTACAAATCAGGACCTTCTCTTTGAATTTACATCAGCATCTCCAGAAAGTGTTCGAGATATTAAAGAACTTTTTTCCTTCTACACTTAACAAGACTTTTCAGTCTTCAGGGATGTCTTTTTGAGCAAACTTCTCAGTACAGATAATGACCTATTATACCTGAGAAAGAAGACCCCAGGCTAGCACTCGTATGGAAATACCAGGTTTTTAGGGTTAATGGCCATCAATCAACACATTAAAGAAGTTTTTTGTCCTTCCTTCTGCACTGTAAATAAGCCCCATTGTCACTCATTGCAGGCAGATGGCCAGTCCCAAAGCATGGCAAAGAGGAAAGCAACTGTGGCCATGTGGGTCTAGTTTAGCGAAACAAACAAGGAATCCTGTGGCACTTTTAAAGATTAACACATTTATTTATTTGTTAGCTTTTAAAAGTGCCACAAGACTCCTTGTTTGTTTTACATCAGGGTATCTGAGAGGAGCCCAAAGGTCCCTTGTTTCTTCCACTCATCGTCAAACAGTACCTGAGTTTCATTATTTAGATCACCTGCAAAGCAATGAGGAATATATGAATACATATATTAAAATAAGATAGAAAAGGAGAGAGTCAGGCAGCATAAAGGAAATAACATGCATTAGACAATTGGAATCCAGTGCTTTAAGGTGAGAGAGGACCAGAATTTATGTCTTGATATCATCCAAAAATAGCATCTCTCCCTCTGAATTTTCAATTTAACAAAAACTTGATCTAAGAAATTATTAAACTTGTAACCTTCTGTGCCCATCCTGAACAGAAAACCAGAACCACAAAGAAGAGTACCTCCAGATGCTCCTGTCCACTTGGCTGTGAGGTTGATGAAACATCACCATGACACATTCAGTATTGCCTACCCTAAACATCAAAAATAGTCACAAGTCTGGCTTAAATATATCATTAAAACTCACTTAAAAACAAAGAGATGTTTAAAGAAATAATAAATTGGGGGGAGCTATTTTCTCAGACTTCTGGGTTTTGAGTCTTTAGGATAAAGTCAAGTCATGTTTTTCTGCTTCTCTCTGCAACTTTTTAGCCTGAGGGCTAGAAATTTATGATGTTATTAAAGAAAAATTGACACTGCCCAGTGTTCCCTCTAAGCTGATGATGCAGCTGAACAAGTTATGGGTGCACAAGTTATTGGGGAGCCAGCGGGCAGCAGGGAAGAAGCCCATTGGGGCCTGGAGAACCAGCAGGGAACTTGCTCAGCTGCATCATCAGCTTAGAGCAGTGGTCCCTGACCTTTTTCAGGCTGGGGACCCCTTTGTAAGGGAAAAAAAAATCTTTGCAGACCCCCCCCCCCGGCTGATTATGTAATGTGGCCTGCATGGGCAGACTCTGGCCCACACCAGTGGGAGAGCTGGTGAGCAGCGCTGCCACCACTATTGCCTGCGCCACCGGGGAGCTGAGCTGCGGCAGCTGTGGTCCCCTGCCCTTGTCCCTGCTGGGGAGCTGCTGTGGCTCCATCCCCCTGCCAGGATACAGCCACAGATGGGGAAAGGCAGCCCTGGCAGGGAGCATCAGGGCTGTAGCTGGATTCCGGCCCCGGGTAGGGGGAGGCTCCGCAGACCCCCTGCAAAGTGTCTGCAGACCTCTGGGGGTCCCCGGACCACAGGTTGGGAACCACTGGCTTAGAGGGAACATTGCGCTGCAAAGTTTAAAATGGGGGGGGGGGCCTCACAAACTGATTCACCCCGGGCCCCGCTCCCCCCTAGGGACGGCCCTGCTGACATAGCTCCATTGATTTAAATGGAGCTATGCCGTTTTACAAAGCTGAGACTCTTCCACTAATGTATGAAAGACACAATAGGTATAGAAAGCGAGTTACAACTGTACAAGCTGTCCAAGTTAAATTTAGTTGTAAAACTGGACAAAGACACCTGCAATCTTTTGGGGACAAACTCTGTGTCAACTTATGCCTCGTGCCATGGGGTGTATGGTCACCTAGATTTGGTCCTGAGGCTTCTATGTTCTTGCTTTGTGCAAATATGCAGCTCTATGGTCTGTCTGTCTTAACCATAGTCTATACTGAGGGCAAATTCAGCAGCAGTCAACCACCAGTTATGCAAGGAACAGAAAATTCCTTGCGTAACTAGTGGTGACTTTTAAAGCCACTGGTAAACGTTAGGGAAAAGCTGACTACAAATCGCTTGCGGTCAGCTTTCCTCTATGCCCCCTGGCCTCCAGGGCTTCTGGGAGTGGTGTGACAAGATCATACTTGCCATGAACTCCCCCAAAAGGGCAAACTGACAGCAGTGAAATTGCCGCCGTCAGTATAGACGTACCTTTAGGCTATATCTATACTGATGGTAGCAAATTTGTCACTATCAGATTGATTTATGCAGATCAATTGAGCAGATATGGTGACCAACACAACTGACCTGGAAATGAACACTACTAATCCACTTCCACCAGATGGAGTAACACTGTGCTGACAAGAAGGCACTTCCCATTGGCACAGAAAACTGAAGACACCATAGTAAATAGAATTTAGGAAGTTGACAGGAGATAGAGTAGCTCACCTATCTGCCATTGACTGCCACCACATTTGGTGCCAAATGTGGACTTAGCCTTAGGCACTTATATGGCCTCCATTATTGTAATACTGAGTACCTCCTGGATTTTTAATATACTTATCCCACTGGTGTCCCCATTTCACAGATGGATAACTGAGGCAGAAAAAGACTTGCCTAAGGCCATACAGGACTTTTGCGAAGACTCGGGGAATTGAAACTGGGTCTCCAAAATACAAATCTATCACCATAACCAATAGACTATCCTTTCTCTATGTATATAGCTGGAGAGCAGATGTGTGAGAAGTGACACATTATATATTAATATTTAAAACTATTTTTTCTCTATTATTCTTTATTTACCTTTCAGGCGCTTGGGCCAGCTTTGTCTGCCTCTATATTTTTTCTAAGTGGGATTAAGAGCCTCAGCATAAAACCAGCCCTACAGCTATTCAAGTATTTTCAAGATTGGCTAGCTTCTGTCTCTCCAGCTCCAGTTTCTCTTGCATCACCTGAGTATGAATGCAAGAGGTTCACAGTGCCTTGTACTGGGTGGGTAGCCCAAGTTGCTACCTGTGTCTCAAACATCTATAATGCTATTCATAGTATGCTTGCTCAAGAAAAACAAGTACATGTATTTTTTCTCATCTGGGAGGCACATCCACAGCTACACTGGTGTAAACATACTCTCACTCTGGGTATCCCTCTGACAGGCTCAAGAAAGCCCCAACACCATATTGTTCAATAGTTTCTTTGTCTCAGTCTCCAGGTGTAAGTTTTCCTCCTACGTCAGATTGGGTTTTTCCAATCAACAGAATCATCCATCAAGACCTATACTGGAGGCCCACAGAAGGGCCGTTCCATTGCTCAGGAAGTTAGACCCAGCTGGCCTCAATAAACTGGAATCAGCACTCCTAAGGATGAGGACGATGAAACCGTTCAATCACTTTTCTTAGTTTAACACACCATTAAAAAATTCAAGCACATAAAATCACATTTTAGCATGCAGGCTGACATACACAATTAATTGAGTCACATATCACCAGACTCCAATGACACTGGACTGGGTCTAAAAGGACATCCTCCCATTCAGCTAATTCCCTCTCTTCCACTGAATGTCAGCTCACTCTACTCTTTGATTCCAAAAAAACCCCAAAAGCCACAACTCTCCCTGCCCAGGACTCCCATTTCTTCCTCCTGACCTCTAGCATCTCCCTGGTGTTGGAGACTCTAGTTCTTTCACATCTTCCTCATACCTTTCAATACATATGAAAAACAGGCAGACTCCAAAGTAAACAAGCTGTTGAACACATCCAGTGAGAAACAAATATTTACTGTGTTTCTTGTATATGGACCTCAGTACTCTCCAGCTGGCATTATTTTATGCAATGACAAATCACCTTTGTTTACTTATTGCATATGGCAATCCTGGAACACTGGGATTAGTATACCATGGACATATGCCATGGAATTAATTAGAGAACAACTTTAAAGTCAAGAAATAGGATACAACCTTCTGAGAGCTAAGATCTTCTGTTACCAGCTGTATCTATATTGCACACTTATGTGGCCCCCTTTACTAAAATATCTGAACACTTCATAGTCTCGTGTATTTATCCTCACAACCCCCATACGACAGAGAAGTGTGATTATTCCCATTTTTCCAGTTGAGAAAGTAGTGCACAGGGAGACACATGATCAAGGTCATATAGGAAATCCATAATAGAAAATGGACTTCAGCACAGCTCTCCCAGCTCCTAGGCAGGTGTCCTAACCTGTGGGTTACCATTCCTTTCCATGCTGGGTATTCAAAGCAAGGTAACTATAGGAAAAGATTTGGACTCTGATGTGCTCTTTTTCATGTGGATGCTCTTTGCAGAAGCATACTATTTCAGGGCACAGTTAATCTGTTGCTTGTTGTTCCCACTCTGTGCAAAAACCTCCACTGCCTGGGCCAGAGAAAAAGGAGCAGTGTGGAGCAATTGGTTCTTAGGTAAAATTTCACATCCAGATTGACTTACAGATAGAAGGGTCTGAAGGTCCTCCAGCTATATGCACCGAAGATCTGCCCCAAGTAAGAAACTCATCCTGATGT
This sequence comes from Podocnemis expansa, assembly GCA_007922195.1. NCBI lineage: Eukaryota > Metazoa > Chordata > Testudines > Podocnemididae > Podocnemis > Podocnemis expansa. The sequence goes on from ML682018.1 coordinate 22,821,178, forward strand.
GGGACATCAAAGTAGCTCTCCCAAGTTCTGGCACATATAAGCAGCAAAATTTTTATGCTGAAAAAAGACACAGTCAGATGAGAGGTGTATTTTGCTGCCCAGCAAGAGCTTTTTCTCATATTCTGAAGTCTCAATTTTCCTGGAAGAGGCAGAAATAGAAATACATGCTCTTAAGCAATCTCAGCAGTCATGGGATAAGAGGAAAGGTCCTCTCCTGGATCAGTAACTGGCTAAAAGATAGGAATAAATTATCATTTTCAGAACTGAAAGAGATAAATAGTGGTATTTCCCAGTGATCTATATTGGGACCAGTACTGTTCAACATATTCATAGGTGAGCTGGAAAAGGAGATAACAAAAGATTAAGTGTATGGAAGCTGTTCCATATGAGGAGAGATTAATAAGACTCAGACTTTTCAAAGTTGGAAAATGGACAACTACGGGGCGGGGGAGCTACAATAAAGTCTATAAAATAATGTATGCGGAAGAGAAAATAAGTAAGGGTTATTTGCCTCTCACAGAACCAGAACTAGGGGGTTAACAGGTGAAATTAATGGGCAGTTGGCTTAAAATTAACAAAAAAGAAAATATTTTTTCACACAGAACATAGTTAACCTGTGGAATTTGTTGACAGAGGATGTTGTGAAAGTCAAATCTATAGCAATGTTCAAAAAAGAACTAGGTAAGTTCAGGGAGGATAGGTCCATCAGTGGCAATTAACTAGGATACAACAGTATCCTCTGAAGTGACGCTGCTGTTTGCCAGAAGCTAGGAATGGCCAACAGAATCACTTGAGCCACCTCTTCTCTCTCTCAGGCAGACATTTTTCTTCTCCCTGTTTGTTCATGAACTTTGGAGCATAAAGATCAGTGAGTATTTGTATATTAATAATATTTTGAATCTATCATCATTGCCTCATTGGTTTTCATATAAATTCTCACTCAATTTATCTTTATAAAACAGTAATATGGTATGCACTCAGTTGATTCAACTGCTTATCATCTGAGGTTCACACTTTGTCTTTATAGCACGGTAAACCTTTGAAATGCATACCTTAAAAAAGTGAGCCCAGACCAAGCTCTTCTCTCCTGCTGGTGTGTTGAATGGTCCTCTGTCCCTCTGTCTCTCCCCCACCCTCGTTAGCTATATTTATCTTTTATGTAAATGAAATTCCAATATCCTTTGATTTGCTTTGGGATACATTCAAGCAGATGAAACACATTACTTTGTCTGGAGCAGGCATGGCTTAGACATGGCTTTCTGAATCCATGTTAAGAACATAATTCTAAAATATAATTTTGCAGATCATTGTACATACCACATATCTACACCATGCAATGATTTCTGGACAAGCATGTCACCCGTTTGTATAAGTTACCTTCCATGAGGGTTTTGAGATAGAGATAACAAAAGTATGTTAGGTTTAGTAAAGCTGCAGTGATAAGTTTAAGCATGACAACAGCTGATGAACAACAAACCAGCCATTGCCCTCCATGTCACACCCACACACTGAAAGTCAGACCCTCAAGGTATCAAGGTTGGTCACCAAAACTGAGGAGTCATGTGGCACTTTAAGACTAACAGATAATTTTTTCACATGAGCTTTCGTGGGGAGAAGATCCCACTTTGTCAGACGCTTCAAAGATGGGTGAACATGCAAAAGCACTAGTCTCTTCTGAAAATTTTGCCCAAAGGCACTGAAGGCCAGTCCCAACACCCCTTGCCAGGCCACTGGTGCTTAATATTGTCAACTACCAGGACTCTGTGCAAGACCCATTGCAGGGATGGTATCACAATTTCCTCCTCAGATGTGTGCGTTGGACATTGTTAATATTAGGATTGTCTCTTGCTCCTGTCAAATATTGGTAGCATGTTTCAAATGTTAGATGTTTAATTATGTTTGTAAGAATGTAAATGAACCCAGAAGCTTGAGAAACAGTTCCATAGTTTAATAAATACTGACACAGGTGAAATAATAAACACATCAGTCAGTTGGACTAACATTGAAGCTTTCTTACATAAATTATTTCTCTATTCATTTCACATGCTTAACAACTGGATTCAATAAAGGCAGGACACTGTAATAGTTGGGTCAGATAATTGTTATACTATGGCAATTGCAATATTTTTATGATCTTCTGCTGGAGTAAATAACATTAAAATTAGTAGAGGGGGGAATAGCCACACCCATCACCATTAATTTGCTGCTAGACTTGTAGCAAACACGAGAAACAATTTACCCTGTGGCTCCCTAGTAGTCAAAGACCTAATAAACATTTTTTATACTGCTTGTAAATTCAAATGAAGACAAAAACAGGGCACAATCCTCAAATCAGAATCTTCCTCCATACAAGTACGAACACTGAATTTCTGCATTTGCTAGCAACCTAAGCAGCTATTATAGCTATGAAGCACTGCATTTGTGCTTCCATACCTTCACCCCCTTATTCTGACTTCCTTCAAGAAATAGAAATTCCAATTGTATATTAAAAATGGGTTAGATTTGGGTTTAAAGTTGTGCGTGGCTAAGAATGATGCAGTGCCACCTAGCCACAATAAGACAATCTTCTGTTCCTCTCTTTTCTGCCCTGACAGGCTTCTGTACACAGGCAGCAAAAACTGCCTGTTCTCTCTGCTACAGCAGTGGTTCCAACCCTTTTCTGTGCCATGGCACACCTTGATACCTTTAATTACTTTGTGGCATACCGCTATATAGTGTTCAAATAAACTCATGAATATTCATGAGCCAATCCAGAACTCTGAGTAGTTTTTTCAAAAAATTCTGTGGCACACCTTAAAAGGGACTCAGGGAAGCTTCAGCTAGCGAAGAATTCAGCTGTTCATCTGAAGCAGAACAATATTACTCTGTATGTTTTGCACTCTTTATTTTGGGGTTAGTACTCCAGATGTTTGTCACAATCTATGAAGTTCTAGTTAGTCTTGAATTCAAGTGCACAAGACTGCTTCTCTCTTCACACCCCATTACATGTGCTCCTCTGCTCTGTTGCACATGCTTGTATTTCGTGTTCTTCATTGTTGAGACTCCTGTTAACAGGACTGTACTTTTTTTCTTTACAAATGTTTTTTTCATTAAGGCCCACAGGAGACTGGTGATGGGTGCCCATATATGGAATATTTTTGAACAAGTAAAATAATTCTGGAAATTTCACAAAAAGCAAGTTTCCTACCAAAATTTTCAGTCCTTCCTGACTTTGCCCAAGACACATACCATAAGAATATCTCTCTTAGCAACTTGAACTCAAGGTGAAGATAACAGAAAAGTGATCAGTGGGTTGAGCTTCTCACATTTCTTTCTTAAAGTTACAGGACTTCATCAAATCTCAGGTACATCCTGAATCATAGTTAAGATTCAGGCTGGCTTTTATATTAGCCCAGCTGTTTCACCTCATAATTCAGTTTATAGTTAATTCTCTTTTCAACTTGACACAGCCATCTCTAAAGCTCCTATTATCCAAAACACAGGGCACAAACTAAAGATGCTTCATCTGTACAACTGAAAGGAGAGCCTTAACCTCTCAGGCAACAGAGCAATTTATTCTTTCCTTCTTCCCCGGAGCTCAAACAAAATAGCTTCCTTTAACAATGGAAGCCTTTAAGATATTTTCAGTTTAACTTATGAAACTTTTAACAGCTTGCCAACAGCTACATTGGACGTGTTCTCTTGCTACCATGTCTGGAGGGGAGGATTGCATTGCATCGGCTACATTCCAGAAAGAGTCTGAGGATCAATCAATATATTCTTTATCCTAATGCAATTACTGCTTCCATGGTAAGCTTTTGGTTGCAAAGAACATATTGAGAGCCCCTGTATATAACATATCTCAATAATTCCCAACTACTTTGACCATTTCCCTTATATTCTTTGGTACAAGTCAATGGAGTGAGAGAGGGCTTACAACAAACACATAAAGTCTCATCTGATACCTTTCCTGAATCTGTCAGTGTAAGTGAGCCCTTACAGCTTGAGCTATCAAAAAGCCTGTTGTGGCATAATTGTCTATTGAACTGTATTGGAAATTGGTGGACAATAGACAGTGCTTTGCTTTTTGAGCTCTGCCTTGGTGTCTTCTCACCAATATTAAGGCATATCATTCTATTGTCAAGCTTTTGCTACTAGCACATCCACCAAGGAATTCCAATGTGTATATTATTGTCAGAGGCAAAACAATTTTTTGTTTTACACTATAACCTAATGGCCAATGAACATTAATAGGGTGATCTACAACATTAAAACACTCTGTTTCTTGTGTAAAAGCTAAGTGATATCAGCTCTGAACATAATTTGAAAAAAGAATTCCTGTAAGACACTTCCAAGCAACATATATAACAATCTACTAATAGAACATTCAACCTCAAAAACCTTGTTTTTGTTATAAAAATACAAGATAGGTATGCAACTCCCAGTTCTTTCTGCATCATTAGGCTCCTAAACACCTTCAAAACACTTTCCCTAATTCTGCAACATATAGCATACAGGCAGACTACTGTATACACACAGATCCCCATCAACTCTACAACTTTACTAACTGCAACTATATATACTTTCCTTTTACTCATACTAGGAAAAATCACTTTTAGATCTCTTTAATGTAATAGTGATAATACATTACAAACCTCATTCAGACCTATCCAAAAAACCCTTTAGTGGATTTCCATCCTCCTTCCCCCCACACCCCTTTTCTCTCTCGTTTTTTTTTTTTTAATTGGAGTGGTATACAATAGATTAAGAACTGAAATCACACCTCATTTACATCCAAGGAACTCCATCAATGGCAAATGGCTGTGCACTTGGGAAAAACGAGGGTAAAATTTGGTTTCACTTTTAAACATCTGTCTCTGGCTAATAGTTTTATAATTAACCTCATTAATGTTTTAGTTAAATGTGTAAGCAACCTGAGAGCTATTCTTGTATTCTTAATACAAATGAATGAGAATTATAAGACAAAAGAATACATTAAGTATTCTAGGACAATTTAATGCAAAATAATAACAACAGTGCTTGACCTCCATAATGAGAGAGATAAGGTGGCACCAGGTTTAAGAACAGTCTAGACCAGGGGTAGCCAAACTTATGGAACTCAAGAGCCACACAAGTTGATTATTAAACCTTCGAGAGCCGCACTGAGGCATATAGCTATATACTTTTATCTATTCCAAAATTACTAAATCTAAAATTTGTTGCACGCTTTAATTTTATCGTAAAAAGAGGGCAAATATTGATCCTACTAATGTCAGATTCTAATAATTACTTAAGGTTACTATGAAAATCAGCCCTACACAGTAAAAACTTAGCTGCTGCTTGATGTAGAAGACTGCAGGCTAGTGGCGAGTTTTTTAAAATCCTGACCATGGCGCACTTCTCCCCACCTTTCCACCCCCTCCTGAGCTCCTGGGCTGGGGCTGCTTTCCTAAATTGATTTGCTGACATTCTTCTGGGAGCCACAGTTTTTCATTCAAAAGCCACATATGGCTCCCGAGCCACAGTCTGGCCACGCCTGGTCTAGACGGAGCAATCTTTTTAGAAGGGAGTGGCATTTACAGGCCTCTTGATAAATAGTCATATTGTATATGTCTATATGCAATGTTGATTCCCTAAGCTCAGATCCACAACTCATTTCTCACAGATGGGACTTGAAAAGCATTATAGAGGTTAAATGGTGCAATATTATTATACAGTTGACCTAAGGGCAGATCTTCAGCTGCACCACAAACTCCACTTGGCACATCTGAAGGCACAAGCACTGTTGACCTCTCTCCGATATCTGAGGCTGACAGTTAATGATGCAGCCCAGAGTATTAGAGCACCCCTGTGGCTGTCCTTAAACTGTGGTACGGTATAGGCCCCAGCAGGGGAATTTCATACCTGGGAATTGAGAATTCTGGTCATTTTCACTACTAAGGCTGGGTACAGTGGTGGTGTAGAACTAATTCAACTGAGGTGGTCTAGAAGTAGGGAAATCCCTGTGTGACAGGTTAAACTGTTTTTAAGCCTATTTTTGTGCTGCCTGAATACCACAAATTAGACTTATGAGGTCAGGACCATAATATTTGCCATTCAAATTAGCAAATTTAACTTTTTTATACAGAAGTGATCCGCCACACATGCAGACATTTCCTTCTCTCTAAATAACAGCCATCACTGCTGGCAGGCAGGTGGCTTACGTGCCTCCTTCCTTCAAAATAATAACTAATGCTGCCTCACTGATTCCCTGGCAATGGTGAATTTTAAGCATTTTTGGACTAGCAACCTGTGCATCTCAGAAATCAAAAATATCATTCAGGTGTTGAATCAGAGCTCCATTAGCTAGGCAGCAGGAAATCTACAAACTCAGACAATAGCAATCTTATTTCTACCACCCCCAGAGTGGCTCTTGGAAATAGCTATATTCAAATTCACCATTAATCAAGTAAGTTTAGCAAAAGCTAGATTCAGTTGCAGCATCAAACATTGACGTCACCAGCAAATGTACAACATAACTCGGCTCACTCCATAAATCATTATTTAGGCAAAACTTCAATTAGCATTCAGATGAGGTTTTTGAGAAGAGATATAGGGTACGTCTACACTGCAGTGGGGAGGTGTGAGGTCCAGCCTGGGTAATCAGACTCACGCCAGCTCTACTGGAGCTGACGATGCAGTGTAGGTGGCTACCTAAGCTCAGTTCCATGTGGGCTTGGATTTTGGTGGCGAGCTCAAACTGCAACCCAGAGCAACAGTGTCCACACTCAAGCAAGCACACTTGCTTGAGCCATGCTAGTGCAACTCCATCTATCTGTATGAGCAAATACCACTCCCAGCTTCAGGGTAGCCATCCTTGTAAAGATCAGTTCATTGTGAGCAGATTACCCATGGTGCCAGATGCAAAAACCAAATTTCCCTGGCACTCTAGCTGAATGGGATAGCTGATGTTTGCCAATCAGCTCATTCCATGACCAATGAAAACAAGGTGGCCCTCTTGGGCATTGAAAACTGCTCCTTTTCTTTGGTTTTAGTCTAGTATCTCCTCCTGACAAAACATTATACAACTAGAGAAGTATAGCTGCCTCTAAGAAATCCACCAAAACGTGTAGAAATAGAGAAATAAGCCAGATTTAGCAGGCTGTTAGAGAGGCACTCTCCAGAAGCCCTCAGCATTAGCTTCTCTGTTCCAAGTGAAGTCAATAGGAGTTTTAACCCTGAATTCAAACAGGATCAGTTAGGCCAGCACTGAATGCTTCTCGAGGAGTGTGGGGGAAAGGAAAGAAAAACAAACAAACAAACAAGCCCTCATCCTGCACTTATATGTAGCTTGCAACCCTGCCATGACTTATTTATTTCTATTACACTGATGCTTTAAATATAATTAGATAGGAATTCTGGAGAGATATGTACATCATGAATCTTTCTGCTACATAAAACAGTGCCAACAGGACACAAAGTCAAGTAGTATGGGAAAGATTTTCTATTATTCCCAAAATATTTTCTTTTTTTTCTTTTTTTTTTAATCTTGTAAAACAACTAAACTGAGCTCCTAGGTTAGTTCATCTCAGTGGAAATTGTATGGAAAATGGTTTGTGAATCAGCCTGCTACTGAAGGAATGGCAACTTCATGCAGCCAGGAAAGATAACATAAAGATGTTATTTCCCTCCTCTAGCTCATCCTTCCATCACCTCCCAAACCATCACTCCCTTACCCACCAAAATCCCTAAGGAACTGATTATCAGATTCTGGTATGATATCTGTGCAGTTCCCTGAGTTTAATGAAGCTATGCTGATTTACATGAGCTGAGGATTTGGCCCTGCAATGGGACCCTTCAAACAACTCCAAATTCAGATGTTCAAACTAGATACCTAACGTCTGATTTCAATTCTGGTGAGCCACTTCGACAGAATGCCAGCTAAGGGGGCATGGAAAAGCACTGATTCCCTACTGTTAAACTTTAAAGTGAAGCCACTACATTTTGCATAGGGCAGCACCCACCTGCTAGAAGTACTTGAGCAAGTATAAAATTATAAGTTAGCTAACAGCTATGAATTGGAAGATGGGTTAAGGCTTAGTGTATGTGAGAATTTAGGAATAGAGGAGACAAGATAGCAGGTGGTTGCTGGCAAAAGATGCTGGGCAGAATTTGTCAACCATTTCTTTATTTTTGAAAAACTTGGCATAGAATCTAATCCTATCTATTATTTTCTAATGAGAGTCTCCTGCTGTCATCTCATTGCCAAGAGTTTGTCTTGCAAACGGAAGCCAACCCTTCATTGAAAATGGCACTGCAGAACATTGGGGATTGTCAAGTGGAATGCTTCTCCATCTAACACACACACGTACACACACACACACGCTCCACTTAACACATTTTACTCATTGCTTGTGATTTTCTTTTTGCTTTTATATGCTGCAAGAGGCTGTTCAACTCTTCCATGTCTTTTTTTTTTTAATTCTATGCAACAGATGTCTAGACCAGCCTTGCAAAGTTGTAATTACCATTTAATAGCCCAGATACCTAATCTAGTCACCTGTCCTTAACCATGGTATCTGATCATGAAACAAGCCAATTTTAGCTGCCCAGAACAGTAAAGGTATGCAAGGTTGATTTAAATTCACGAAAACTGTAGGACTGTAATGTTTTAATAGGCCTCCTGAAAATATTGACTACCTTGGTAGATTATGGATTCCATTAGCAGTTTTAGGAAACCTACTCAATCTCTTTAGATTCTCCAGACAGGATGTGAGGATTCAGGAAGGGCTCACTACTAAGTAAATTGTAAATAAGTAGAGCAAGCAATTAGAGCTCAGCACTGCTTTGTATTATGTGATATCAAATTCATTGCATTTTAAAAAAAATCATTCAACAGCAAGTGTTTCAACAAATGGTAGTTCAAAAACAATAGATAATAAAAGCCGTGTAGATGGGAAGGGAAGAACCAACAAACAGTTGGTCAAATGCTCTCTTCTACCATTGAATTGCAATCAGGAAATGAATTCATGAGTAGATTTTTTTTAAAATTTATTATATTACTACTACTACTACTACATTGAGGACCTTTAGGGATTTGAAAGCAATAGCAAACCCTTTTCAAAATAGATACAGGAAGATGATTTCAGACCTGATGCTCAGTGTTCCCAGCTGGGAATTCTGTGACATGTTAGTGCTGATTTCTAAAGAGGTAACAGTAATAAAAGCAGACTTCAAGTTTCTGAACATTCTGCAATATTCCCCTCTATGAAAATCTACTGTGTGCAGAGTAAAGCATTTGGTGTAGTCACAGGAGAATCTGAAAAAAAGTTCTAGTCTCTTTATGATTTCCTACTTTCATCTTATGTAAATTGGTATATATAGCAATGCACAGATTACTTTAAGTCAGGATCTGGCCCCATATATGTAGCAGCAGGTAAATAACAGATCCGTTTCATAAATGAGAATAGTACAGTACATGGTGGTTAAATAAGTTGTTCAAGGGACTCAGAGCTATTGTCAACAACTCAGAACTTCTTGCTCTTTTTTTCCCCCAGCTGAATCATATGGGTGCTACAAAGTTTAATAGTTTCTAAAGAGTAATGAGACCCTTTGATGAAAGGCTATGTATGTGCAAAGTATTAATGTATCATTATTATATAACAGGGGAGGCTAGTGCTGTTCTCTGCAGTGTGTCAGGAGAGGGACGTTTTCAAAATTGTTAGGTTAAGACATGTGAAAATAATGTTGAAACCCCTTTAAAATATAGCTTAGTTCAGTTTTGAATAGAAAATTATTCTGTATCCATTTCTTCATGTACAACCCCAGACCATTTACAAGGAAAGTATGTGAATATTGCTAATAGCCAGATTTAGGTTTTAAAAAAAGTCAGAAGGAAAGCAGGCAAATCTTCCAGTTAGGAACCAATCATAAAAACAGCATTCCAAGTAGGCTGCAGCAGATTCAAAAATTCCTCTTTAGCAATTTATGGGAACCCAGCATTTCAACATTATTTAATTTAAAGATTGTTGGTATTTTCTGGCTCCCACCTAAAAATGCCACTCTGAGTGTGCAGAAATTGCCCACCTACCACTGGCTAATTGCTTTCAGAATAAGTTTTGATATGCTCAGTGACAGCACTATTTGCCATTTTGTAGTTCTGTTAGCCTTTGATGGAATGTGCATTACTTCCATCAATCCGGAGTGAGCCACAAAAGTATATTACATGTCTTAATTCTCAAGAAAATGGGATTTTTTGATGGACAACAATATTTATTGAGAGTGCTTTTAACTTGTAAATCACAAGTTTCATTATGCAGGTCTCAAAACTCACTCCATGTATTCTGAAAAAGTCTTGGTACATAAGGCAATATAATTGTATGAATTTGAAATTTTCCCTTTTTCATTTATCAGTTGGGATATTAAGACATTATTGATGCACTGTTTTATTAACCATAATGAATAGCTGCAGTTGGTAAGATGTGCAATAAGGTGCAATAAACCTGCTTAACAACTCATTCCTGAACAGCAAGTTGTTACAAATGCTGTAAATTTTACACCCCAATCCAGTGATCCAAGTCTTTTCCATAAACAAATGGACGTGCAAAGCTCAGACACATAAATCTTTCAGAGCCAGGGTTATTGGGCCTGTTTGGCTCTCAGAATAAGATCATTAATTCTCAATCTGATTAGGATTTGTCCCATTAGGCACAGCCTCAAACCAGTAAAAGAATGACAAAGATGAGGATGGTCATGGTCATTTTCCTTATTTTTCTATCATTACTTAGCTACTTTACTAATGGGGATAACAAGGTGAATTGTGCTGACATTTATAGATGGCATGGTATAGCCGCTGAAAGGGAAGGAACATTTCTTTGCCACACGTCTGCCACTGCACTTCCTGTGTTTCTTGATACCACATAACCACAGTAATGATCACATCAATTTACCACATTATTCGCTACTCACTGTTCCATTAGTCAGTCAGTTCTAACTGCAGGGGTGAATGTATATACCAGTCCTAGATCTGCTGCTTATGAGCAAGGAACTATATAGATTTCAACTTACTGTATCTTCAAATTAGGGGTACCGATGTAATAAGTATTCTTCCTCTGCCAAAATGTCACAGTATCATCACATGTACTGTGTTGTCATGTCATGACACCATGTTATTGTTCTGCACTGTTTTTAGCATCATATAAGACTCTGTGTGGCATCAAAATTCCAAGGTACATGCTTCATGACCCTGTTAATTCAGGTTTTTTGTAGTTTGCTCACAAGCAGAAAAAAGATTAAACAAGACCAGTATGTCCAGTTTGATGTGTGTTGGAAATAGTTCTTCCAGCTTTAGAATGCTGGATGGTGAGAGCCCGAAGAATTTATCCAAAAGAGACAAGTAAAAGTGAATTAAGAGTAAATTCCCAACAGAAGGAAAAAACTCAAACTCTGTCTGATTCATGACAAAAGGCATTGCCTGCCATCAGTAGTTTTTTTTTACAGGTTTATTTTATTTCATGAAAGGATATGTTCCTACAGTGTGATGTCTTTCTACTTGGTTTCCCCACCAACTAGCTAGTCATGATGAGAAAGTGCTATATAGAATTGAGTGAAATTTGAAAACTGGCAAACTAAAAACATCAGCTATTAGCTCTAAAACTATGCCCTACTCTAACACATGGGCAGATAAGGCTATTTAAGCATCTCGAAGCAGGCTTTCTATTTCATTAACGAAACATAGGCAGCTGCTTCTCGAGTGCCACCTTGTAGGCAGAGGTTAAAGCACCTTGTTTATTTGCATCCTCATCAGGGCCTTTCAGAGCTAAAAGTCCACAGGTAATTCAAACAACCCCTTCACAAACCCTTAAGTTTTGTCCTCAAAGGGCGCTCTGGCTCTCCAGACCACGAGTCAGTGTCTCCCTCTGAGAAATCCAAAACACGACAAGGTTTGAAAACAAAACACAAACTCACAGTTTTAATTCCAGTTTCAATGGGGCACAACCCTTCCCACAAATCTGTTTGTTTTTCAGTATCTGCTGCCAGGAGTTTGTCCTCTCCAGGCATTTCCAGTTGGGCCTTTGTAGTCTCTCCCAGGCCTCCCAACTCAATCTTCTTCACTTCTCTGCTTCTTGAGATGGTCCCCTGCTGATTTAGGGCCCTTACGAGTTCCTTGCTGCCTGATATGTCTACAGACATAGCCACAGTTTTCTGAAATTTCCCCTTCAGTGAAACTTCCTGCTCCTATTGTGTGGGGAAGTATCGAATTTATCTCAGGTGGAGCAAAATTCTATTCTATTCTATTCTAAAATCTGTAATCATGGTTGGCTTTGGTCCAGGCTCTCCAGCCAATAGAGAAAACAGCAATTTACAATCAGATTCAGTTAATCTAAGGGCAGTCAATCAGTTATAGGATAGAATCATAGGCTATGTTCACAAAGGGAGGGCTTGTTTCGAAACAACAGGTTTTGAAACAAGCTGTTTTGAAATAACTCTTTATTTCGAAACACCTTATTTCGAAGGAAAAAACAGTGTCCTCGAAATAAGGGAGTGAAATAGCATGTCCACAGTGTGGACATGCTATTTCGCTTGGGGAGGGGATTGCAGGCACCCACAGGGTACAGCGCAGAGGGGCTCTGCACCCCACGGGTGAGGCGCGGGGCTACGCCTCACCGGGCAGGTGTCTGCAGGGGACTGCAGGCACCCGCGGGGTGCGGCACGGGGCTGCGCAGCCAGGCCCTGGGGCTTTGAAGCCCCGGCTGCCCCAAACCTGGTGGCGGGGTCCCGGGCGCCCGCTGGAGCCCGCTGCTGCAGGGCCAGAGTGAGCACCAGCTCCTGGAATCCCCGGCGCCCCCGCTCCTGCTGGGGGCGGAGCCAGGGGATACTCGGGTATCCCCGGCTCTGCCCCTCGCAGGAGCGGCTGTGCAGGGGAATCCGGGGGGCCAGTGCTCACTCCGGCCCTGCAGCAGCAGGCTCCAGCGGGTGCCCGGGACCCCGCCGCCAGGTTTGGGGGCAGTCAGGGCTTCAAAGCCCCAGGGCCTGGCTGCGCAGCCCCGCGCCGCACCCCGCGGGTGCCTGCAGTCCCCTCCACCGGCCCACGGACACCCCTCAGCTCCCTAGCCAGGGTGCTGAGGGGGCAGCCCTTCCTCCCAGGGTGCTTAGCACCCTGGGAGGAAGGTCAAATGTTGTTTTGGAACACTTTGTTCCGAAACAACATGTCCGCACAGGGCTGTTTCAAAACCAAACGAGGTTTTAGCCATTCCGAAACAGCAGCAGCCATTTTGAAACAAGCGGTTTGCTTGTTTCGAAATGGCTGTGCATCGTGTGGCCATGGCAGTTCTTATTTCGAAACAACCTCTGTTGTTTCAAAATAAGAAGTGTGTGTGAACATACCCATAGAATCATAGGGTTGGAAGGGACCTCATGAGGTTATCACCCCCTGCCAGAAGCAGGACCACTCCCAGTAAACTGTCCCAGTCATGGTTTTGTCCAGCTGGGCCTTAAACACCTCCAAAGATGGAGATTCCACCACTTCCCTAGGCAACAGGATGAACCAGTAATATGCCTTTCAAATTTTTACCACTGTCTCACAGGTAGATGAACACCTCACCTTCTTGTTGTCAAGACAGTAGTTTCTATATTGTAGGTATTACACAGACACTTGTGGACAGACAATCCCTATGCCTCAAAGACCTTCAGGTCAAACGAGGGAAGACAGAAAAAGGGTATAAGAAGAAAAATGAGGGAGGGAAATGATATTCTCAAGGTCATCCAACACCAGAAATAAAACTCAAGTCTCTCTACTTCCTAGAGAGTGCACTTCATACCTGGCAACACTATCTTTTGTTAGCTGCTTCCTTAGTGTCACATACTATTGTCTCCAGAGGGAGTGGTTTTTCTGCAACTATGTCTACTCTTGCCTACTTAACTTTAATCCTGTCATTTGAGGAACAACAGTTCTACAGTGAAATAAGGCTCCTATCCTCTAAACACATAGCTTTAGGCATGGGAGGTGCCCTGTTAAAGTCAATTCTCATGCTTAAGCAGAAGCAAGTGTTTTCAGGACCTCAGACTTTGTTTAGAGAACTGCTTTTCAAACTTTTTTCCTCAGAACCCAGTTGAAAAAAAAGTCATTTATGCCCGCAACCCAGCAATTAGATTTTTGAGCAATGCATTCTAGTCTTTTGGCAGTGGCAGCAGGGAGTGCCATGACCCAGTGCTTGAGGGTCTGTGACCCAGTACTGGGTCCCAACCCTACGTTTGACAGCCTGTGGTTTAGAGCACAGCTATGTGAAAGTGTCTGAATGCAAAACAAGTCTGGTAAAAGCCATGTGCCTCAAGTTAGGTAAACATGTCAAACACATTTCCTTTTCAGAGATGCAATTATATGGAGTTATTCAACAGCACAACACAAACTAGACACGGAATACACAGCTTTTCATTGACAACTAAACTTTCATTCAAATTCATTCAAATTCATTTAATCTCATGAGGTTCAACAAGGATAAGTGTAAAATCCTGCACTTGGGACGAAAAAACCCCATGTACTGCTACAGGCTGGGGAGTGATCAGCTAAATAGCAGCACTGGAGAAAAGGACCTGGGAGTCATGGTGGATGGGAAGCTGGATATGAGTCAGCAGTGTGCTCTTGCTGCCAAAAAGGCCAATGGCATACTGGGCTGCATCAGAAGAAGTGTTACCAGCAGATCAAGGGATGTGATCATTCCCCTCTATTCTGCACTAGTGAGGCCACATCTGGAATACTGTGTCCAGTTTTGGGCTCCCCACTACAAAAAGGACATGGACAAATTAGAGAGAGTCCAGAGGAGGGCAACCAAAATGATCAAAGGGCTGGAGCACAAGCCCTATGAAGAAAGACTGAAGGAACTAGGCTTATTTAGCCTGCAGAAGAGAAGACTGAGGGGGGATTTGATCGCAACCTTCAACTACTTGAAGGGTTGCTCCAAGGAGGAGGGAGCTCGACTGTTCTCGGTAGTAACAGAGGGCAGAACGAGAAGCAGTGGTTTCAAGTTACAGCTGGGGTGGTCCAGGCTGGATATTAGGAAAAACTTCCTTACTAGGCGAGTGGTGAAGCAGTGGAATAAGTTGCCTAGGGAGGTGGTGGAATCTCCATCTCTGGAGGTGTTCAAGTCCCAGCTGGACAAAACACTGACTGGGATGATCTAATGGGAGTGGTCCTGCTTTTTTTGGCAGGGGGTTGGACTAGATGACCTCGTGGGGTCCCTTCCAACCCTATGATTCTATGATTCTATGATTCCTGGCAAGCAACATACACAACTGTTGCTGCTGTTAATAGGTGGTATGGAAGGTACTCTTCATTCACCACAAAAACAGTCTGTCCTTCATCATGGATACAATGGGGCAGTCAGTCTAGGAACTTGCTGTCCTCCAGTAAAAAAATAAAATAACTCACTTTTAAAGGAATCAAAGGAGAACTACAAAGTTCGATTATCTCCTGAGGAAAGGGGGGAAAAAAATCTAGAAATAGTCTCAATAATGTTTGAATACACCCCCACACAGAGATTTCATAAAAGATTAGAAAGTATTCCTACAATGCTGTTTCGATTTAGTATGAGACATTTACCTATATTATTTTAATGCTGAGTATTTGCCTATTCCTCTGAAGTCCCTGTGTCCCCTTGAAATAAAAATGGAACATTATGACAAACATGATAAAAGAGGCAGTAGTGGAAGTATGATTTACTACTGAATCATTTCATGTCATTAAACAAATAAGAGGAATGATAAGGTTTATATAAGGCCATAGATTTGCGTGGAGAACATAAACTGACTTTTCAGTGTGACTTGTCATAATGATAAAGGGAATTATGTGGGCTTTGGGTTGGTTGGTCTGTCACTGAAGGAAAAAAAAAGATTTTTAAGAATGTGATATTGATCTGGAGTTTGAGTTAAAAGGAAATTGTGTGTGTGTGTGTGTGTGTATGCGTGCGTGCGCACATGCGTGCGTGTGCGTTTTCCTTATGAGCAGATGCCAGATGCACTTACCTGTCTAAAATAAAGAGATCATAAACCAAATATAAATCTTTGAGGAGACAGACTTCCAGCTTTCCTTTTTCAGCATTTACTATTTCAGACCCAGGTGGATCCATTTATTCTACCTGAGCTAATATGATCCCCTCTCAATGACCCTCCCAAAAAGGAGGGCAGGGGGGAACAACCATGACATTTGTAAACTATTACATTGCTAAATATACATATATGTTTTATCCCTTACTTTCTCTTCTCTGTTTAGATTGTGAGCTTTTCTGGGTAGGACCTGTTGTGTATTCTGTTTAGCACAATGAAGTCCTGATTTTGTTTGGGGCTAGGCACTACACAATCAATCAATCAATTATAATGAAATACCAGAAAGTGTTAATAGCTGTCAATCAATCACAGAGCTAAATAGAGTTGATGGGTGTACTGAGCACCTTTCATTCAGGTTAAATTAAGGACACATCCCTTTGTGCAGGGAGAGCTAAAATGAGACATCACCACCCAAGATCTTGACCAGCATGTGAGCTGAGGAGTTTCTTTGTGGATTGATTGCATATGTGAGGGCTGAGACTTTGACTGATCACAGCTGTGTATGTCACTGGCAAAAAGTGAGAGAAGCAGTAGTGAGAGTTGCCCTGGGAGAAGCCAAGAAACAGTTTCTTCTGACCACCATATTTACTGAAATGGCAAACTTGGATTACTGACCAAGGAAAGTATCTGCAGGTCTTTATTCTTATTATTGTTAAGACACAGGACTTTTGGTGTATTGTTAGGATGCAGGACTTTGTAAATAAATAGGATTGCACCAAAGAAATACCAGACTTGCATGATCAATTTCTCCTTATAACAGAAACAGGGAAAGGACCTGAATATAGACTAATCACCTAAGCCAAGAGGAAGCAACAGTCATGATCCACAATCAATAATCTGACAAGACTTTGTCACTGCATGAAGGGAAAGAAATGTGGTAAAATTCAGGTGTGGATTGGAGAAAGAGTCAAGCAGATTGATGTATGTATTAGAAATTTGAGTCCTATTGTGATGGTTTGTTATGTTTGTGCTAGTGCCATGCCTGCAAAGAGAAAAATGCACTTTGTATCTCATTTTCTTTTTATTAGCCAAGCAGAAAACAGACATTTTAAAACATCTACTTTGAGATTGTTTTAGCAACAGAAAAATGTTAAAAATTCTGCATCCTAGAAATAAGGATAAAGCAGGGAATAAAAAAAGAAAAGTCATGAAAGGGTGATAACTATGCATTCTGGGGGAAAAACTAAGCTGCAATGAAAAACCCACAGATGGCCCATGCCAGTGAACTCAGGTTTGTTGGGCTCATGCTAAAGGGCTCTTTAACTACAATGTGGATGTCTGGGTTTGAGCTGAGCCTGGCCTCTTCCATCCTGTGAGGTAGGAGGCTCCTAGCACTTTGGCTGCAGGCCAAGATATAACATCTACATCACAATTAAATGCCCCCACAGCCTGAGCCCTGTGAGCCCAAGTCAGATGGCACAGGGCAGCTGCAGGTGAATAACTGCAATATAAACATATTTAAAACATTAAACAAAGGACACCTGAAGTTCTCAATGTCCCTATTAGCTCTCTTGCAGAACTACACAGCTCCGTTCTCTATTAGGTGTAACCTTGACTTCTGCCTCCCGTGCTAATTGTTCTAAGCACAGGATAAACCTCAAGAAAGCTCTTGATAAGCATAGTAGAGTCTAAAGAAACTAAGTGGCATGGAGGGATTTACAAGACTTGCTTTGATAGGAACAGGACACTTTTATATTTATCTAAGGCTATTTTAGAAAGGCTCACATGTGATTAGGGCCTGGTCCAAAGCTCATGGGAGTCTTTTCATTGACATCAAAGGGGCTTTGGATCAACACCATATAATTGTTTAAGGTTTCAATTTAACTTATGCCTAACTTTAAGCACATGAGCAGCCCCATTATCTTCAGTGAGACTGCCCACATGCTTAAAGTTAAGCATGTGTTTAAGAACCTTGTTAAGTTGGGATTTACGGGCTCAGTCTTAATGCACAAGTAAGCCTAGGGTTTACCAAGCATAGTCCTACTGGCTTCATAATGGACTATATGCCGTAGTACATTTGCAAGATTAGAATGAAAGGTAGATTAAGAAATATCTTTTCAACATCCAGTAAGTATCCTATAGATGGGGCTGAGAACAGGTGTGTGTGTGTGTGGGGGGGTTGTTTCTTTGTTTTGTACTCTATGATTGTTTATGGAGATGAGATATATTTACTCTTGATTGGATGTAGGTTATTCAGAAATTTCCTTAGGCTGGTTCCAGTATCTTTTATTGTTTGGCCATAAGTATTCTGAGAGGCTTCATTTTATTTATTTCACTTTCAGGTGTTCAGAGATGTTTAAGCTCTAGAAACCTAAAAATGAGCTACTACTGGTTTAACCATGAGTTATTTAGCATCATGGATAGCAACACAGAGAATATATATGGTTAGTATCAAAGTTAGTTCAGGAACCTCTGCTACTTTCACCTGCTAGACAACTGGAAATATCTATGGACCAAATAAGAAAGAAGGTTAATCAATAAACAGCTAAGGATGCTCCAAAAACTCTCTCTTCAGAGCAATTTTGGGTGAAATATTGAAACAGAGGCTGGCATGGAAACTCAATTGAACATCATTTCAGAAAGAAAGGTCTCGCTTCAGATTGATTTAACGTTGAGAACTTGAAAATTTTCTAAGCATGGAGGCAGTGGACAAACAGGCAAACAAAATCCCAACACACTGCAAGGATGAATAAGTTTAAGCTGGAAGCCCCGTTTAGTGGGAAAAAATAAATCACAGCCATAATAATATTTTTCTAAAAGGTCAGATGTCAAGAAATTGAACAAATAAATAGAGAGTGCTCCAAATCCAGGAAGATAGGCAAAAACTAAGGCATTTTTCAATAAAAATGATAATGAGTGGAGTCTTATATGAGATTAAGAATAATAAATGGAAAGGTAATCTGACAATAAATTTCTGCATTTACTAAAGAAAAGACTTAGACAAGTTTTTTTTTTTTTTTTTAAGAACTCAGAGGAAGAAGTAGATATAGAAGGTGGAGAAGTGGAACAGAGGAAAGAATGCCATGGGGCTCAGCAAGATCTGGGGTGACATGAGTTTGCTTGCGGGATCAGTAGTCCATGGATGCCTATGTCACAAAAAGTATATAACAAGATTAGCACTGTT
The DNA here is from genome assembly GCA_007922195.1 of Podocnemis expansa. Classification (NCBI taxonomy): domain Eukaryota; kingdom Metazoa; phylum Chordata; order Testudines; family Podocnemididae; genus Podocnemis; species Podocnemis expansa. The sequence goes on from ML682018.1 coordinate 22,840,361, forward strand.
TGTTCACTGAAGAAGATTAGCAAAAGACCCGCAAGGGTAAATGAATTCCATGGGCTATTTGCATGAGTGAGAATTACTCAGGTGAGCAATGGCTGGAGGATAAGGCCAGCAATTTGGATGAAGGCACATGGGAAAATTAGAGAAGGAAGTTATCACTTCTATACTTGTCTGTGCTAACAACTTCTCATTTTGTTATGCATGCTAAATTAATACTACATTAACTATATTTATTATTTGTCTGTTGAAAACGTTCACTGCCTGATAAAAATACATACTTCTACAGTGCCCGTCATCTAACGGGGTTTCAAATTATTTATTTATTTTGTAGCTCAACAGATCAACTCATATAAAAGATAAAATATTATAACAGGCATTGGGAGCCATGCAGGAAATCCCAGTAGCATAACAATCTGTGCACTGAAGCCTGTAAAATCCATACAAGACTTAATACATTTTGGGAACAGCGGGACTTTAAGATGAACTGAACTATATTCCATAATGATTATTGAAGGATACAGAAGGGGAAAAAATGAACAAGAATAACCAGATACACATGAAGACTTCAGTTTTACAAAGATTAGCAAATCTTACACACTGTGGGTAGAACTATTATCATCAAGAAAGTCAGCTATGGACTGAAGTCTTTTCATAGAATTGGGCTTAAATCCTGGTTTTTGCCTATGCCTGGAAAAGAAAACTAGTGACAACATGGTGGTTTCATGATCGATTTCACAAGATGATCAATTTCTTTATCCTAAATTTTGGAGAATATTATGTTTCATGGCAGCAAATAGCTTTTCAAAAAGTTATAACAACTATTGTTTGAGGAGAGTTTATCCTTCTGTTACACCAAAATTCCTTCTTTTGGCTACCAACAGTATCAAAATTGTCTTTATTAAATTCCTAATATTAATATTCCATAAACCATCGTCATTATTATATTAATACTTTTTGCAAGCCCCTTCTTTTCCACTTTCTTTAACAATTGTAGTATTTGAGATGGGCATAAAAGTCGGTCATCAAATAGTTTAGAGCTTTTAAAATAATGTCATGAAATTAGTACAAATTAAGGCCTTGATATCAGTAGGAACAGCCCGGTGTTTAAATTAAACATAAGCTAAGCCTTCATAGGAATGGGGTCCAAGACAGGACCTTTCATTTTTTGTATTGAAAGTTTAATGTGTTTATAACACACAAAATTATTTTTTTACTAGATAAAAGTATCCCTTAAATTCCTAAAACAGGTTTTCCAGGTTTAGGTGCAATTTGTATTTTTCTAACACCCTTTAGATATTATTCAAAATATGGACAAGAACAATTCCACAGTCCTATAATTTATTTGACACCTCAGTAGGTAAAAGTGCATTCTTACAATGGTAAAATGGTTTGTGCTGATTAGCATAAAACTGCTTTACCAATGTAAAGTTATGAAGCCTGTGAGGTAGCTAGGATACTCATGTAAATATTAGCTCATTCGCCATTGAAATTTAGCCACCTCAGGGGTAGAATGAAAGAATTTAACAGCACACGGCCACACTCCATTGACAGAGTAGGACAAGAAGTGAATCATACTATATACCAGGGGTGGCCAAACTTACGGAACTCAAGAGCTGCACAACTCGATTATTATACCTTCGAGAGCCGTACTGAAGCATATAACCACATATTTTTACCTACTCCAAAATTACTAAGCTTAAAATTCATGGCACACTTTGATTTTATCGTAAAAATAGGGCAAATATTGATCCACTAATGATTCTAATAATTATTTAAGACTGCCATGAAACTAGGCCTATACAGTAAAAATTTAGCTGTTGCTACATGTAGAACACTACAGGCTTGTGGCAAGTTTTTTTTTTTTTTTTTTTTTTTTTTAAATCTGGGCAGCAACTTGTCAATGCAGCAGGTAAACTCTCTCAGATGCTGATCTCTAAGTATTGCACAATGTTTTGAATTTCATTGTGGAATACTATGCTTCACAGCAGTAAGTTGTGCCAAAAATTGAAAGTAATATATGTTCAGTTTTATACTTTTCTCCTTTGTATTTTCATTTCTTAGTATTCCACATCATGTTAGGACTTGTAAAACATGATTTTATTTTAACAACGAGTAAACTGCACTAGGGCCTATCAGAAAATCTAAACATGCTATGGCATCTCTGACCATGTCACACTTCTCTCCCCCACCCCCCCGTTGCTTCCTTGCCATCTCTTACCAAGCTGCTGCTTCTCTGCTCTCCCCAACCATGCCACACTTCTGCCTCCCACCCCATCCTGGCACCTACCATGCCCCTGCTTCCCTGCCAACATTTCTGCCAGTAAACTTGTTCACTAAAATACTCATGGACAGTGAAGACAAAAGGTCTGAGGACTCAGACACAATTAATTTTAAAATGAGAGTAATAGTAAGGGAAAATACTGCTCTCATCTTAATACTGTGAAGAGATGCACCCAGGGACACCTTTTAAACTGTTCAGAATCACAACCGATCAATGAGAATTTATGGGGACAGAAAGTGCAAGATCAGAGCCTGTTTCAGTAAGTGCTTTGGAGTCCATGCACAGAAGATGCCATGGAAAAAATCTCATTAAGTTTATTCAGTTTGGGGTCAGGCCCTGTATAAATTCTAAATATCAATATTTGTTTTTTATAATACAAAGTAAAATTATTGGTGAGAGATTTTCTTTTTTCAGAAAGTTTACAACACAATTTTCCATCCTCAGCCCTTCACAACAATTACCCTCTTTGTCAAATGGGCTCAGATACCCATAGAGTCATTCATGAAGACTGCACTGAAATATAGATTTTGACTATACAACAAAAAAGAATTAATACATATTGAATGCTATTTAATCAGTAGAAGTATAGTGCTGCTGTTGAACTTTGCAGTGAATGTAAATTATCTTGGTAATTGACAGTTATATTAATTAAAATTTTCTTATAAAATAAATGTGCTAGCAGTTCCTTCTGCAAACAGATGACATACTGATGTCTCAGGCACACCTGTTCAATGGACTTAAGGAATTTTTTTTCTAAAGCCAGTTTTCAGTAGTGGTGGTCTATCTTAAGTCTAAATCATTTTCCATGTTGAAAATGAACCATGATCCATAATAAGTACTTGTAACATTCTTTAAATAGAGGGTTTTTTAATAACCTTTTGACAGTAGTCAGTGGTTTTGGATGTAACACTTGTGTCAATTTTCCATCATTTCTGATGATTCTTATTTAATTCTCAAAATAGAAAAATACAAGAGAAATAATTCTGCATTATATTACAATATCTGGAAATGCCACGTGATTTTTTAAAAAAAAAATAATTTATAATTCCCTTTCAGGTTTAAATTGCTAATTCTCATCACTTATCTGTAGTTCATTGTAGACTTGCTCTTGATCAATTTATGTTGCCAGCTTTAAAAATATGAACCCAGAAAACAATATGAAAAAAAGTATTTAAAAAGTCATGTACTGATGTAATTAAAGACTGTATCATTATGCACACAGACAAGGAGGGTAGAAATTAATATTGTGTGGATAAACTGTAGAATCTGGCAGTTACTTGCTCTGAGCACTTCTCTTTCCCTGCAGGCTCTCACAATGCTGCCCCTTCCCTCCCTTTCCTGCTCTGACCAGGCTGCTTTTTCCTGCAGCTCTGACAATGCTGCTCCTCCGTTGCCAGCTCTTACCCTGCTGCTGCCTCTCTGCTGTCCCCAGCGATTACAAATTTCTTGCCCCTGGCTTCCGCCATGCCGCCCTTCCCTCCTGCGCTCTCCCAGGAGCCGCAATTTTTCTTTAAAGAGCCACATGCGGCTTGCGAGCCACAGTTTGGCCATGTCTGCTATATACCATGGAAACTACAAAGGGAATCCAAGAAAGACATATTGCCTGTTTTATAAATTGTCCAGAATGCCATGCTTTATATTTCTGTTCTTACAAAAAGTACAGTTGAACAATGCAAAGTAAAACATTTAATGCCTACACATGAAGATGACTTTGGTTTTACATCTCATTCAAAAGATATTAAGAAACAATTCTTGGCCATTCAATTGTATGAATGCCAGGAACAATCATGCTGCCTCTGTATTTCAAAGCAAATGTGTTGACATTGACTTAGAGATGATGATTGAGAAACAATTACTGGGAACGTTTCAAAAACATAATATTATTGCAGCAGCACCATTCACACCACTCAAGTTAAGGGTCTGTCAGCATTTCCCTAATAAACCATTATTTCTGAGAGATTATAATTCAACAGTGAAAGAAAAAAAAATCTCTCTGGTCTATACTTCCAATGAAAATAAGGAGAGGGGTAATTCAGTCTGACAACTGATTGCTTTTAGTAAATATAAGATGATAACATAACATTTATCCCCTCCCCTTCTTCCATGAGGTAGGGGTCTTGAGTGTTTTTGCTGTTGGCCTAACTGCATTGCTATGACTCAGCTGATTTTTTTTTATTATTATTATTTAAAATGAAATTTTATTGGGCACAATCCATAATACAGAGTAGTATTCTGGGATTCCTGAGGATAGATTCGAGAAGAAATAAATACAAATGACTGAAATACTCCATTTGAAAATCTTGTTTGCTGTGTTTTCTCATTTATCTCTCCAAAAAACAAAACAAAACAAAAAAACCTAGAATTTTGAGAAGGTGGATTTAGTGTTCATTTGTGACAACCAAATAATCCAGGGGTTTGAGTCTGCCTGTTCCTCTAAACCTAGTATCAAAATGATTTTATTACAGTGCAATATTTATGTGACTATATAGCCAGGGACTCTTCAAATAATATTAACTGGCTGATAAGATAAAGCGTCTATGCCCAAACAATTCTTTTTCACAGTAGTGACTGAGAGGCCAATCGTTTGTAAAGTATAACCCCCAATTGACAAAATAAAGTAAAGGAGAATGAAATAAAAATATCAACCAGTAATATCTATATGGATTATAGATTTAGAAGAGGAGAAAAATAAGACTGTAGCATCCACTGGCACTCTTCCAGATTCCAGACCTCTAGAAACAGTACCCACAGATATGTTGAACTATACATATGCTGGACACCACTGTACTGTGTGGTGTGTTGCAAGGAAGCTCTAGCTTTTCAAGCACTTATATATAGAGCAGCATATATATATATATATGGCAGAGCAGCTATCTATAGAACAATGCTAAATTATTAAGCAAATTATAACACCAATATGAATGCTTGTTTTAAAATGAAATCCAGATGCCAAGCACTTGGAAGAAAATAATTCTAAGGCACAACTGTTTTCAGCTGTGGCAACATAGGCCAACTCTGTGAGGTCTTTCATAGAATCACCTTTCATGTGCTGTTTGTTGAACAGACACTATTAACTACAAAGGGTCCTGACTAAGATGTTGGTTCTAAACATCCTCGATTGTGAAGAAATCAGTTTTTTTTCCCCCTGCAAATGGCTGTCTCTTTATCACAGGCCAAATCAAAACCTGAATCTAGAAGCTATGCACTGCAGCTTGAGCTCATTTCTGACTGATGGTGCTCACTGCATTGGAGTAATATCCAGCCAGAGGTAACAGACATACAGATTTTGAGCATCCTCCAGCTTGCTTTTTGTTACTATCATTGCTCTGCAGAAACAGATCCTGTCTGGGAAGAATCGGGTGGCCAATATAAAAGCAAGGCCACTTAATGATTTTGAAAATATCTTGTCATTTCCAAATGTTCAACTGCTTTAGGCTCCAACAGGCTATAAAAGAAAAAAAAATCTCAGAATTGTATGAAAAGAATTTAAAATAAGAATACTAATACATGAACAATGCTCTACAGGTAAAAATGACATGCAATATAAATTAACCCAACATGGGGCTTTGACAGAAATATATTTCCTACAGTCCATTTCTAAGGGCTCATTGGAAGCAATTGAAGAAATTATTGCTCACTGTGATAAATGCATAGAAAGAGTGGGGATTGCAGAAAGCTGCAGATAAGGAGGAGCAGAAGCGGATGGGTTAGTGTGGGTAAAAAAATGAGAAGACAGCAGGAGCTGGTGTGGAGGGTGTGGGTATGAGTATGGGGGGCAGAGCTGTCTCTAGGGGGGTGTGGGGCCCTGGGTGAATCAACCTCAGCAGGGCCCCTACTTACCCCCCGACACTTGGGGGCAGGGCCAGCTAGCCTAGGGGAGGGGCAGGTCCCTGCTCTGGCTGTCCCATGCCAGAGACTGGGCAAGCTGGTGAAATGCAGTGGCCCTGTTCAGTGCTGCCAATCCACCCCCCCACACTGTTTTCGGCTTTGTGCTGGAGGCAGCAGGTAGGGGGTGTAAGGCAGCATGGGGCCCATACCGCTAACTCCCTGGCCACGTTACCTCCTGCCCCCCTCCTTGCTGGCACAAAGCTGAAAGCAGCGCATGTGGTGGTGGGGGGGGGCTGGCAGCGCTGAAGCAGGCCGCAGCTTTTGGCCAGCTTGCAGGTCCCCAGCATGGGAGGGGAGTGGCTGGGCCTCCGTGGAGCCCCCCAAAGTGTGGGGCCCAGGGTGGCTGCCCCTCTTGCCCTACCCTAAGGATGGCCCTGACTGGAGGAGACTTGCAAAGGAATAGACGGAGCAGTAGCAGCCAGTGAGAGAGTAGATAGGAGAAGAGATGACTGATGAAGATATGGACACTGAGGCGGACACGTATCAGCCAAGAAATGGGGGCTAGATAGGAGCAGAAGGGGGGAGTAGTAGGGAGAGGGTAGATTGGTGACGGAGAAAGAATCAGAGAGTCACATAGGAGAAGAGAGGTATAGGAGGCAAGAGCCAGGGGGTGAGGACTGGTGTTTGTGTAGAAACTGAGCAAGTTGATACTGGCAGAGGAGAAAGAAAGCTACTTTCCGGGGACTGAGAAAGGTCAGAGAGGTGAAGAGATTGGCTGGGGCAGAAAGGTTTTACAGTCATTAGGAAATACTCTTTTACAGAATATGGAGTTGTAGCTAGTAGACCTCATCTTTATATGCCTCTGCTGTCAGCAAACAGCTGTAACACTCTCAGGAAAAGTGTGTCTCCTGGCACACTGAGTGGCTTATCCACTCTGAGGATGACAGTCCACTACTTCTAGCAATAATTCTGTTACCTAAATAGTCCTAGAGGGGGGTAGCTGTGTTAGTCTAGTCCAGCAAAAGGAGCAAGGAGTCCTGTTGGCACTTAAAGACTAACAAATTTATCGCATGAGCTTTCGTGGGAGAAAATCCCTCCACACCAAAATGGGATTTTCTCCCATGAAAGCTGATATAATAAATACATTTGTTAGTCTTTAAGTACCACAGGGCTCCTTGCTTCTTCTGTTACCTGAAGTGTTAAAGGTCTATGATGTGCATCAAAAGCCTGATGGTGACCCAGATTTGGAAGACCATATTAAAGAATCACAGATTAGGCCACATTGGTGGTATAGTAGCCCTATAGGTGAGAAAAAGTATGGAGTTAAACAAAGGAAAAATCTTAAATGACTCAAACTGTACCATAAGATTAAAGAGTAGAAATTCCATAGTTGAATAACGTTATAGCACTAGGAATATACTTCTCACCATCTAGCCAGGATGGTCATGGTGATTGTGAAATGTTCAGAGAAACAAGAGAGGTTACAAAGCCAGAAAAGACAACAATAATGGGGGGAATTCAACTATCTTCATACTGACTGAATTTATCCCACGTCCAGGAGGGATGCAGAAATAAAATTTCTAGGCTCCATTAATGATTGCTTCTTGGAACAGGTTATCTTGCAACCTGAATGAGGAAAATCAGTTCTTGATGTAGTCTCAAATGGAGCGCTGGATGCGGTCCAAGAGGTGAATGTAGCTGACTCGCTTGGTAATATAAATAAATGTAATTAAATTTAGCATCCTTATAAGCAGGGGTTAAAGTAAGCTGGAATGCAGGGGAACGCCGTTTCGGGGCCCACTATTTTTAGGGGCTCAGCGTTCTGGTTCCACGTTCTATTTTTAGGGGCCCGAATACTGGGCCCCTAAAAATAGCAGGCCCCGGATTGATGTTCCCCCACATTCTGGCTGGCAGGGAGAGGGACAAGGGCTGGGGCATTGCTCCAGGGCTCAAGCCCTGCCCCAAACTCCTCCCCTTCCAGGCTCTGCTGCCTCCACCCCAGCCACGGTGCTGCCCTGAGCTGGGGCCTACCACCCCAACCTCCCAAGCCATACCGCTGGTGAGTGCAGGGGTGGCCGGCTCGCACTGGGGGGGAGTACTGGTGACAGGCAGGTGGGGCGCTAGCACAGGGGGGCAGGAGCTGAGGTCTGGGGGGCTCACTAGAATGGGATGGGGGCCCACCAGTGCAGGAGCATTCCAGGGCCCCATCCCCAAATTATACTTTAACCCCTGCTTATTAGGAGGGGAAAAAGCCAAAGAAACCCAGCCTGGTAGGATTTAACTTCAAAAAGGGGACTGAACAAAACTGAGGCAGCTAAATGGAAATTAAAAGGAACAGTCACATGGGAGAAATGCCTATAAACCACATGAAAACTATTTAAAAAAAAAAGACCATAATGGAGGATCATGCTACATGTATCCTGCCACACACACACCTAGCACTGTGTCTAACCAAGAGTAAATGAGGCAGTTAGAGGCCAAAAGGCATTCTTTAGTAACTGGAAATCAAATCCTACTGAGGAAAACAGAAAGGAGTATAAACTCTGGCAAGTCAAGTGTAAAAGTATAACTAGGCAGGCCAAGAGAGAATTTGAAGAGCAACTTGCTAAAGATACAGAAACTGACCCGAGTTTTAAAGAACAGGCAGAAGCCAAGAGCCTGCCAAACAGGCAGCAGGGCCACTGGACAATTGAGGGGTGAAAGAAGCATACAAGAAACACAAGGGCGTTGTGGAGAAGTCAAATGAAATCCTTGTTTCAATCTTTACTGCAGGGAATGTAGGAAAGATCCCCACATATGAGCCATTTTTCTTTAGGTAAGAAATCTGTGGACCTGTTTCAGACTGAGGAGTCACTAGTGGAAGTTTTGGAATAAATGGATAATTTAACAGTAGTAAGTCAGCACAAATATGTGGTATTCACCCAAAAGCTCTGAAGGAATGTAGATACGAAATTGCACAATTATTATCTGTGGTAAGAAACTTATCACTGAAACGTTCCTCCAGTGGCCTGGAAGATAGCTAATGCAATGCCAATTTTTAAAAAGGCTCTAGAGAGTATCCTGGCAACTAGAGGTTGGGAAGCCTAACTACAATACCAGGCAAATTGACTGAACCACAGAATGATCAGGCTGAATGTTGCTAATGCAGCAGCTTCAGATTCAATGATATATCAGTTCTCTAAGTGCTGTTTAGCTGTAGTAATGTTACTGTTATTTGAAGTATTCAGTGCACTCCTGTGCCTTGTTGGATTTGAGCAGGAATATCTTCACCTCCCAGATTTAGGTGTCACCTTTGTCTTTCTGTGAAATATATTTAGACTTAAATTCTCTGTTTCCCCTGCCCGACCCCCTGCTATTTCCAGGAATTTTTGCACCTCTTGTTGTGACGACCTAGTCAGGTCAACATAACCAATGAAGCAGAGACTGCTAGTTTTTTTTTAAACATATACACTGCTATTAAAAATGCTTGGTGTTCTGAAAAATCAGTAGCTTGGTGTCTCAGTTTGAGCACTCAGAATTAACGGACATGCCTGACAATATTGACTTCGATCAGTCTGTGCCTCATTTCCCAAGCTGTAAAATGGGGATTACAATAATATCTAATCTCACAATTGTTACAAAGATCAGTTCATGTGTGAAGGATTCCAATACTATGTCTAGTGCATCACAGAAACACCCATAAGTATATTAATAATTGTGTACGCAATGCAGCATTTGGTGTGCTGTAAAGTTGACTCGGGGCCCAACATTGAAAGAAGAAGATTAAAGAAAACATTCACGAACCCATTCGCTGACTGAATTTTGAGTCCTTTGGAAAAAACAGCATGTGGTCATGTATCACAATGCATAAAGAGGAGGAGGACAGGGCCATACAAGGCCAGTGGGGAAGGGGAACGCTGCCCACCCTTGCGGAGTATCAGATTTCCCATTAGGCACTGTAGGCACAGTGCCTAGAGCCTATGAAATTTTTAGGGCCTATGAAGGAGGGAAAACATTTTAAAAAGCAGGAAAAATAAGGAAAATCATGTGGTTTAGCATTAGAATAGTTTAAAGTGCATCATGTCAATCAATGTAATTCAATTGGCATTTACCCCTCTTTTTGCACATTTCGGAGTGAAAGTGCCTAGGACCTACAAACACCAAAATCAGTCTCTGCCCTTGCAGAGGCCCCCACGCTTGTGGCCACTCCATTGCTGTGGTGTCCCAACTGGGGGCACCCACATATCCTCCATGCCGGCAGCGTCAGAGGCTTCGGAGCCCAGGTGGCGCTGCACAGGGGATGGGGTGGCTGTGGCCTGGCAGTGTTGCTAGAGAGGGTTGGGAAGGGCTGCAGCTCACACTGCTGTGGGTGGGGAGGCAGCAGGGATCACAGATGTTGCTGGCACTGGGGCCAAGGGGCATGGTCCCCAGCTCCCCAGGCTAGTTCCCAAGTCTGGGGCTGGACTGCAGAGCCTGAGACAGCAGGAGCCACTCCAGCCAGCCTGGGCTGGGCCCCCAAACAGCAGTGGCAAGAGCCCAATCCATCAAGGAGCTAAGCCACTTGCCAGTGGTGGCAGGATCTGGCCCAGACCCCAAGGTGGGGACTGGAGCTGGGAGAGGCAGGAGCCCAGTCCAGTCCCAGGGTCAGCGGCAGAACTAGCCTGGGGCTAGTTCAGGGCCAGTTTGTCAGGGATAGCTTAAGAGGGTACTTGGTCCATGCCATGAGTCCAGGGGACTGGACTCAATAATGTCTCATGGTCCCTTCCAGTATCTATGATTCTATGCTCTCAAGGTGCAAATCTGGTATCCCCTCCTAGGAACTTGAGATCACCACAGCCCAGCCCCTAAACTAGAGTTGATCCCTCATATCTTAAACATACCCTCTCCCAGGACTCCACACAAAACAAAACTTAACTGATTTTTTCCAAGATGAAGTTTGTTGCTATTCTCCACAAGCAAGTTCCCATTCAGGGGCTGACAGTTCTTATCAGCTATGTCCTTGGTTAGCCAGAGAAGCGCTCAAAGGGATATTAATAGTGGGGGATGCACAAAGACAGAGATATCTTCTATATTACTACAATTTCATAAAAACAGCTTCATAATATCAACCAGAATTCATACGTTGGACAGCGATGGTCTCCATAATCACCATGGACAACGACTCTGACAGCACAGCACACCGTATTCGACCATGGCTATGTATTGACTGCATCTGCTTTAATTATTTTGTGTTACTTTTACCAGCCCAGGCCAAAATTTAAATCACCAAACCTTAGTATGATGAATAAATAAATAAATAAAATGGGTGGCATTTTCAAAGTTGTCCAATAGATTTAAGTACCCCTTTTCTATTATAAGTAACAGAAATTAAGCATTTAGCTTCCCCAGGCAGCTTGGAAATTCCCATCCTAAATGATATTCACTTTTCCTAGGATGGCAGATGAGTAGGATTTTACAGGACTGAGTTATACTTTAAAAAGATTTAGTGCTCTTACTGTCACCCTTGTATGGTGGATCTTTGTACTCACCTTTGAAGGAGGAGAGCTTTGAGATGTCCTCCAGTCTTCACCCTCCTTGATGGCTCCCAGTATCCACTGGGGACCTGAAAGAAAAAATAATAAATTGAGCACTGCACCATTATTCCTGTGTTCTTATTTACCAGTGTCGTGCAGCTCCAAGCTTTACAGAGCCACTGCCCTGTATGCTAATTGAGGCCAATGTAGAAACAAATAAAAGGGAGAATTGTTGGAAATTGTTAGTTGAGCATGGTGGCAGAAAGGCCTCCACGATGCATCTCTGTGGCGTACTAATGCTAGCAACCTCAAAAAGTCTGGTAGATAGCTGCTCATTTTATAAAAAGAGAAGACACTGAAGAGATGAAAGTGCATACACTTTTGAAAGGCTACTCAAAGCATCATTGAAAATATGGTTATATATTAAAGTCAAAGCCAGACACTGACACTGCTAAATAATGAAGAGCTGAGGGAGGGGGCCTTGGGACCGCACATGCGGGGAGCAAAGGGAGCGAATGTGTCTATTTATTATGCTTTCAGCACTAAAATAAAAGTTTTATGGTTCTCTAATAAGACATGAGCCCTGTGAAGAAGCATCAATGAATCTGAGTAAATGGCAGAGGGTGAAAGATGCCAAAGTCAAGGATTCAGGATGCCAACTTGAGTCAGTAAAGTGCCATTAATGGTCTTTTTCATTCTCAAGCACTATTTCTTCTTTCTATTCATCCTGTCTAGATAGGCAAGCCATTTGAGCCCTTTCTGGTGTTTTACTCTATGGAGTCTGTTTATTAAATTGTTATGATCCTGGTACATTGCATCAGGAGCCATACAGTTTCTGAGAATTAAGGACGTCTTAGTTAGAGAGTTTTTCTTTTATGTTCTGCTCCTGAAACATGCAGAATTTTCTCTGATGGGCCTAATCCTAGCAGATGCTTAGTATCACCAACACCATTAAATTCCAGAAGATTCTCAGCACCTACAGGATCAAGCCCATAATAAATGAGAAAACTATGAGGGAAAGAATATACACATCAACATATTATATATGAGTTTTACATTCCCTCCCTAATATTATCCTTAATAAGAAAAAACCTCAAAGCCTGTAAGCTCCGTCTGTTGTTCCTTAAGTCTTTTCTTACAGAGAAGGGCAAGAAAAGGATACCTGACTGAAGTAACTGTATTAATATTTTATCTTTCAGCAGAGATCAGTGTTTATTTATTAGGGCCCACTAATGCAGCATATTAAATAATCCATTCTTTACTTCTTATCTTTCTCACATCCATGGAAAATACTTATAGATTTTAGAAGGGATGAAACCAACAGGGTTTTATAGAGATATTATAGCTGCTCTAAATGTTATTCTAAAAAGCTGCAGAATTCAGTATCATTTCTATATGTTTTAGGCAGAAATTTTACATTTCTGCTAGCTGATAGGTTGGCTGAAACATTCTAAAGAATGGTCATTACTCTCTCAACTTCTATAGAACTTTTCCATAAATGTTAAAGTCTAACTGGAAAGTGGGATTTTTTTCCTATCTGCATGAGTATAATTTACATGCATCAGACTCATTACCAATAATGCGCTACCTATGACAATCCCCAAAGCAAGCACAGGAAAACAGAACATTCATGGCTGTGTCTTATTAATGGTGAAAAGAGTCATATCTGCTAAATCACAGCACAAGCAGGAAGCTAAAACTATATGCCCTTGAGCATCTACATAGTTCATACACTAAGCTGACAGAGTAAAAATATTCCTGCTCCCAGGGGTTAGCAAAAGCAAACAGTTCAGAGTGTAGGGGTTTCAGGGACTGAAGCCCTATGCAGTCCCTGAGCAGCTGTGCAGAGGTAGGGGAAGTTTCTTATGTAGTCTTCTGTTCTTGCACACATGCAGGGGTTTCACCTAAGCTCAGAGGCACATGCCCGGGTGCCCGCCGCCAGCGATGCCTCTGCCTAAGCTAGTACTTAGTCTTATCCAAACACCACAAGTGTATTATTGGGTTTTTTTTTTTTACATGTTATCGAATACAACGTGTATATTGCCTATTGTCCAAAAACAATTAAGCCCCACAATAGCCCAACAGGCAGACAGACATCATCATCTTTAGATGGAGAAAAGCGAGGTAAATTATTTAAATGAAAATTTGTCCAAAGCTGCAGTGTGATGGCATTCTGCTAATGCCCAGTCATGTGCTTAGGCCACTGACCAATCCTTCTTCCTTATATTGTGAGGAGGACTGGATTACCACAAAGGTTATAGGGGCTGAAGGCCTGGGCTCCACCCAAAAGAGACACCCCAGCCTCCAACCCTAACACCCCTCCGATAACCCGGTGACCCACCTCTCCAGTTGGGATTTGCAAGGCAGGTTGGTACTGTGGGGAGAAGGCAGAGTGGGGCCCTGGAGTAAGAGGCCAGGCTCTGCACTCTCGCCCCACCTCTGGGCTGGCCTGTCCATCCTTGGGGCAGAACAGGTCGAGCTAGCGCCTGCTCGCTCTGTCCAGGGTCAGGACCGACTGCCACAGTCTCTGCTCTGACCTACTGCAGCTCTCCAGGTCCCATGGTCCTGAGGAGCTATATCAGGGACCACTGCGCTGCACGCCAACCAACCCCCCACCCACCCCAGACAGACTGGCTGAAGTGGGTCTGGGGTGGAAGAGCCCTTTGGCCCCAGGGCTCTCCGCAGGAACAGTGGGGGCAAGGACCTGACCTCCACAGTGGGGCCCCTCACAGTGGGAGGGGGCAGCCCAGGGGCCCCAGGTTTGTTAATCCAGCCCCTTTGCGGATCGCTATGGGCAACACAAGTCAACTAAGACAAATAGTCAGACAAAATCCCAACTCTGTGATTAGCAGGGCTAGTTAGCACTGTAGGGCTGAACCCAAACTCTGGAGCAAGATATAGGTTCAAATGAGCATTACCTCCAAATGAAAAAGATTATATATACATTTTGTTCTCTAAGAGTAAGTATTTGAAAGTATTTTAGTCCTTTTTTTCTGGCAACTGGAAAGCCCAGGGATTTAATCACGCCACTAACACACCCTTCTTTGTAAAAGAAATGATCAGTGGAATTTTGTTTCAGGGACAAGGCAATGCACTACATTTATAGTGTAAATATAAATATTTTTAAAAACTTATGTTTCCACACACACACACACACACACACTACACCCAAGAGCTCTGTAAACTGGTAGAATAGTTTCCAGTCTGTTGCTGGAGTTGAACCTAGTGTCCAGCTAGGTCAAGCACAGGCAGGGAGCCAGACCTGTCAGGCATGATCCGATGCTACTTAGTGCTGATGATAATTACAGAAACAATTCAAAGTTTATGTGTTTTTCTCCCCTTTTTACAGTTACCTCTTTATAAGTCTCTGGATTTTGCTGTGTTATGCTGCCTTTAGGTCCAATGTGGTTGTTAATTACCAGCTAATTGCAAGCATGATCATTCTCTTATTTTTGTGTTTGTTCACTTCCTGTGTGGATTTTTTTTTATACTGTAGGATTGTTTATTTGCACTTTTTGCCTTTAGTGTCAAGATGACAATGGCAGCTAATGCCTGCATGTTTTTTACTCTTGTTGTTAGAAAAGTTTAGACATGTTTTTAATTTTTCAAAAAGATTTTAGTTATGCCTTCTACACACTATTTCACTTACACACATGGTGTAATTAATGAAAATGTTTTTGGATTTAATCATGCGAAGTTTTGAAAAACAACTAACACAGAAGAGCAACAAGATGGAATCTATAGTGAGGTGGAATTTATGTACACCAGGTAGAAAAGAATGCATTAAACAATACATAATGCAACATTATACAGACAAAGGAATTTATTTAATTTAATTTACAGGATTTTAGATTTGGTGCATAGTGGAACCCTTTTGATCCTTCAATTCAAAATGTATTGAATGGGTCACACTTTATTGTTTTAAAGCAACATGCCATCAGGTATTTTGGCCGTTTGGCTTTAATTTAAACCTTTCACAATTTTGTTTTTATTGCTTGCTGGTGAGCAGTTTTAACCAAATTTTTAACAAAAAAATTCAGGTTTTGTTATGCTACAAACATACTGTATTTATTTATTTTTTAAGTATTAAACAAGGATATTTTTGCTTTAAGACATGCATAGACACTTTTACATTTTTTCATAATTACTTAATATATGTTATGCTTTAGGGCACCTAAACTTATGAGTTTCATTTCAGTGCATTCTATGACTATAGCAGTTCTCTTGCCTTTTATTTTTTAATTTAATTTTATTTTTGGTATAGCAGCTAAGTTGTAGTATTTAGCTATTGCCATGTTTTACCTAGTTTTCAGATTTTTTTTTTTTAAGTTTTATTTGCACTAGTTTAACACCAGCATGTACTTCTTTTTGAATAAGATTATTTTGCAACTGGGCTGAAGAATTTTTATTTTGATTACTTTTACATTTATGGAATTTAGAGTTCCATTTTGGTGACAATTCTTCCCAAGATGATATTGGGAAAGGTCAGTTCAATTAATGTAGGAGTGTATTGATGTGTTCTTATAGAGAATACATTGAGAGGGGAAAGCAACAAGGGGGATGGTGTGGTGGGTGTCTGCTATAGACCACCAGACCAGAAGCAGGAGGTGGATGAGGTGTTCTATGGACAACTAGCAGAAGCTTCTAGATCACAGGCCCTGGTGCTGATGGACTTCAGTTACCCTGACATCTGCTGGGAGGCCAATACAGCAGTGCATGGGCAATCCAGGAAGTTTTTAGAGAGTGTTGGGGACAACTTTCTAGTACAAATGCTAGAGGAACCAACTAGGGACCTTGCACCTCTCGACCTGCTGCTCACAAACAGGGAAGAATTGATCAGAGGGCTACAGGTAAATGGCAAACTAGGCAGTAGTGACCATGACATGGTTGAGTTCAGGATGCTGATTAAAGGAAGGAAGGAAAGAAGCAAAACAAAAACCCTGGACTTCAAAAAAGCAGATTTTGGCTCCCTTAGGGAACTGATCGGCAGGATCCCTTGGGAAGCTAATCCGAAGGGGAAAGGAGTCCAAGAGAGTTGGCTATATTTTAAGGAAAACCTGCTAAGGGCACAGGAAGTTGCCATTCCAATTAGGAGAAAGAACAAACATGTGAGGCAGCCAGAATGGCTTAGCCGAGAACTCTGCTCTGAGCTTAAACATAAAAAGGAAGCTTACAGGAAGTGGAAGCTTGGTCAGATGACTAAGGAGGCATATAAAGATATTGCTAGGGACTGCAGGGATAAAATCAGAAAGGCCAAAGGACAAACGGAGTTGTGGCTAGCGAGGGATGTAAAGGATAATAAGAAGGGGTTCTACAAGTATGTTAGTAACAAGAAGAGGATCAGGGATGGTGTAGGTCCCTTGCTGAATAGGACAGGCATCCTTGTGATAGAGGTGAGGGAAAAGCTGAAGTGCTCAATGCATTTTTTTTGCTTCAGTTTTCACAGGCAGGGTCAGCTCCCAGCCCACTACCATGGGTATGGCAGACTGGAGAGAAGAAGAGAGGCCCTTGGTGACGGAAGGTCAGGTTAGGGACTGCTTAAGGAAGCTGGATGTGCACAAGTCCATGGGGCTGGACGAACTGCATCGAAGGGTGCTAAGGGAATTGGCCGATGAGATAGCAGCACCGCTGGCCGTTATCTTTCAAAACTCGTGGAGAACGAGGAGGGTACCAGAGGATTAGAAAAAAGCAAATGTAGTGCCTATTTTCAAGAAAGGAAAAAAGGAGGATCTGGGGAATTACAGACCAGTCAGCCTCACCTCAATCCCTGGAAAAATTATGGAGCAGGTTCTCAAAGAATCCATCCTAAAACACTTAGAGGAAAATAAAGTGATCAGGAACAGTCAACATGGATTTACCAAGGGTAAATCATGCCTGACCAATCTCATCTCCTTCTATGATCAGATGACTGGTTTTCTGGATGCAGGAAGAACCATTGATGTGATATACCTTGATTTTAGCAAGGCTTTTGGTACAGTTTCCCACAGCATTCTCATTTGCAAATTAAGGAAGTATGGGTTGGAGAGGTGGACTATAAAGTGGATAGAAGACTGGCTAGATCAACGGTTTCAGCGTGTAGGAATCAATGGTTCCATGTCTAGCTGGAAACCAGTAACTAGTGGTGTGCCCCAGGGGTCAGTCCTGGGGCCGGTTCTGGTCAACATTTTCATCAATGATCTGGATGATGGAATAGACTGCACTCTCAGTAAGTTCGCGGATGACACCAAGCTGGGGGGAACAGTAGACACATTGGAGGGCAAGGACAGGATTCAGGGAGACCTAGATAAATTTGAACAGTGGGCCAATAGAATCTTATGAGGTTCAATAAGGACAAGTGTAAAATCCTGCATTTGGGATGGAAAAACCCCATGCACTGCTACAGGCTGGGGAACATTCAGTTAAGTAGCAGCACTATAGAAAAGGACCTGGGAGTCATGGTGGATGGGAAGCTGGATATGAGTCAGCAGTGTGCTCTTTCTGCCAAAAAGGCCAATGGCATACTGGGCTGCATCAAACAAAGTATTACCAGCAGATCAAGGGATGTGATCATTCCCCTCTATTCTGCACTGGTGAGGCCACATCTAGAACACTGTGTTCAGTTTTGGGCTCCCCACTACAAAAAGGACAGGGACATGCTGGAGAGAGTCCAGCGGAGGGCAACCAAAATGATAAAAGGGCTGGAGCACAAGCCCTATGAGGAAAGACTGAAAGCATTAGGCTTATTTAGTCTGCAGAAGAGAAGATTGAGGGGGGATTTGATAGCAACCTTCAACTACTTGAAAGGATGCTCCAAGGAAGATGGAGCTCGACTGTTCTTGGTAGTAACAAAGGACAGAATGAGGAGCAATAGTCTCAAGTTGCGGTTGGGGAGGTTGAGGCTGGATATTAGAAAAAACTTTTATACTAGGCGAGTGGTGAAGCATTGGAATGAGCTGCCGAGGGAGGTGGTGGAGTCTCCATCTTTGGAGGTGTTTAAGGCCCGGCTGGCCAAACCATGACTGGGATGGTTTAGTGGGAGTGGTCCTGCCTCTGGCAGGGGGTTGGACTAGATGACCTATGAGGTCCCTTCCAACCCTATGATTCTAAGTTAGGGAAGCAGTATGGGGTACACCAGGGTTCAACCTTAGAAAAATTGCTGTGCTTGCTTTTTATTTTTATTAACAATGGGTTTAACAAAACTTTACTGGAGTTGTTTGGGTTTAAAATAATTTTGCCTTTTTCATTTGTTTTGAGGTATTTTTTATAAATATGTATTTTTGTTTTATACTGTCACAGGATGCACAATGGACTATGACCTGTGTAACTTTCCCTGTTCACTTTTCCAGTGTGATTGTGGAGTATAATGCCAAATATGCCATGCAAGGTTCCTTTATGAATGCTGGTAACATATTCTACATAATTACCGTGGCACCATGTTTCCTGCAGCATCATGTATGTGCACAGATGTGAAGCATGTTACAGAGTTCAGACAATCAGGGCTATCTTAGCAAAGAGGCTGAAGAGATATATGACAAAGGCTATGTAAATTGAACTCTCTTGCTCAGGTGGGACAAAGGAAATTACCTCGCCTCCAGAGGAGGGGACGAGGTAGGGATGGAAACAAAGAAAACACTTTTAACTGGGGGAAACTTTTGGCCAGAAACTCTCCTTTTAGAAATATCTGCAAGAAAGATTGAGCCCTGCCTAGAAACAGGCAAAGATCAGCTGCAAACCATCACAGCCAGACTTGAGTGTTGAGATGAGCATAATTGTAGTAGTGTTGTTCGGTTAGCATGTGTTTTATATGTTTTAATTGCTTGTGGTAACTCTAGACTTCTTAATTAAATGACTGGTTTTTGATTTGCTATATACTCACAATCATAGTCTAATCAATAAACTAGTGTTTGTTTACCTAAAACTGTGTGGACTTTAAGGGTATGACTCAGAGAGGCTGAGTATATCCATTTTCATGTCAAATGGACGGACAAGAGCCTATGATGCTCAGGAAAGGGTCCCAGTCTCTGTAGGACAGAAGTCTTCAGTATAGTGTCTGTGGGTGCTTGCTTGGAGACCGTCCCTGGAATGCCTGTGAGTGCACACCCAAAGTCCGGGACAAATTAAACACAGGAGGCTGGTGTACACTGACCCAGGAGTGAGTGGTCACCTAGCATAACAGGGTCACTCAGAGTTTAGGAGTGGAAATCAGGGGGTCAGAGTGACAGCCAGAAGCAGAGTCTTTGAGAAGGACATCACATGTACCTTTACAAATTTTGACCCCTGGACTGCGTGTGTTTGTGGGCAATATCTCATGACTATAGTTGCTTGTGTTTCTGATTTAATAAACCCATATCAGTTATAGGTGGAGTTTGGACATATGTAAAAGGTTAAAGTAAGGGGGAGTGCACTGGAACACCATTTTGGGGCCCACAAATTTTAGGGGCCAGCACTCTAGGCTCCTAAAAATAGAATAATGGGGCAGAACAGAGCCCTGCCAGGGTATGGGCTTGTGGGGCATTGCTGGGGAGGATTTGGGTGGAGGTGCTGCAAGCAAGACACTAGGTCTGGGCCGTGAAGGGAGTTGGTGGAGGAGCTCAGGACCTGCGGCAGTGCCCCAGGGGGAGGATCCAAGAAGGGAGCCCGCCCAGCAGCCCAGCCCCCCCACCACAATTGCAGTAGTGCAGCACCTGCTCCTGACTGCCTGCAGTGGCACAGCACGATCCCATCCTGGGAGCTGTCTTGGCGCAGGGTGGCTGGGCAGGGAGGGAGCTGATGCAGAGTGAAGTTCGTGTCTCCAGCTTTGAGCAGACAGGCAGGGGCAAGCAGGGCTGCAGGCCTCGGGTGGGCTTCTTCTCATACCCAAGAGACCCCATGTGCCTAGGCAAGCCCCCACCCCTCAGTGCCCACCCCACAGCTCTGGACAGGGGAGCCTGGCTCTTCTCCAGACAGACAGACAGACAGGTTCCATCCATCCTGCTATTTCTTGTGCCAGTGGGCACCGGTCTGTAGTGAGCCAAGCCTGGTTGGGGTAGCACTGGGGGAAGAGGAGGAAAGGGCATGCTAGGCTGGGCTACCGAGGTCTTTAAAGGTAGAGATTTCCTTACCTCTGGTGAGGGACCCCTGAGTTGCAGGAGAACCAATCAGTTCATGCCTGACTAGTCAGCACCTTGATCTCTCCTGTCTGCCCAGGATGGCTATTTTGTGTCCCTGCAATGTTGTTTAGTTGCAGCAGGTAAGTCGTGTCAAACACATGGTTTCCAGAAAGCCAGAGGCTAGCATGGCCCATAGATCTGGATGTTAAGAGCTTCCAGTTTCTTGAGTTTAGAACCAGATTTCAATAAACTATTTACAAGACCTTTTTCAGAAGGAGATAGGGAGTTTGAGGTGAAGTTGTCTTAAACACAGAGCATTTTTAGTGTACCGTAACTGGATACCATGCAACCAATGTATTTTACTTTTGTTTAAACTGGCCAAAGCAAGGGAGTTAAGAGTTACTAATATCTGAAGTAATACCCATAAAATGATATTCTCATACTTAATTGGTTTGAAAGGTGTGTTATTCTTATTCTTTTCAGTAAATACCCCTAACCTCAATACACTAGTCCTGAATGCTGATTTCAGCACTAGCTTGATGTTTAGAATATGAATATTATGGTATTATTCTGAAGACTATCTTTCACAAAGCTATGCAAAACTTCACAATTTCACCTTATATGGGTTTACATGAATATTTTCTTCAGTTATAATCTGTGATTTCACATGCTTTAAGTTGTGAATTTTAAATGAAACCCAGCAATGTTCATGTTGTTTAGAGCTTTGATGCAAATATGTTGTTTTGGCAATATACCGTATGTGTATACATGCACATAAGTATGTCATATATGCTTATATGCAAAAAGTACAGCACAGTTATATCTATTAATAGTTATGTTAATACAAACATCACATCACAAAAAACCTTATTTACACTGATTCAAAATCATCCAATACGTGTCTCATTTTTGCACTACGGTGAAGCTCTTATACAATACACACACTGTATACCCATATAAATATCTGTAATACTTATTATATTACACAGTAGGGTCTGACCATACCACAAAAATCTTCATTGCCATGCATATAGTGAAAAGGATACCATTGATTCTCCATTTTTATGAATTTAAACCTTAGCCTAAATACTTAGCTAGGAAAATGGTAAAAGAGGATCTTGATTTTTTTCATTACCCTTGTCCACAAACTTTTAAAGAAAAATTTAGATGGACATTTTCACAACTAGTTGTAATATCAATAATATGAATACTGATTTTATCATTTAATTTCTGTGGTTTGTTTGCTTTTGAAAAAAAGAAATCTGTATGGGTAAGCCTTATGGATTTTAAGTAGGAATTAAATCAGTAGGGTCTCCATATTAAAACTAAATACTATTAAATTATTCTATGCTACCACAGTTCATCTAATAGATGTGATTTGCATTAACACTAATATCCCTTTACACTGCTCTGGTGTTGTAAAGGTGAGCTTTAAAGTGGGTGCTCTCACTTATACACATTCAGCTCCCTTGCAAAGAATAAGGACAAACCACCATGTTTTGTAAACTGTTCCCCATGATATTCTGGGATGGAAACAAAATAATTGTTTGTTTGGAGCAGGGGCAGATTAGGAGCCACAGGGCTCCTGAGCCTTCCTCTCCAGTGGGCCCCCCCACCCCCTTTTGGGCCCTGTGCCCCTCACCCACAAGCCCGAAGACCATGCTGGAGGCCATTCTTCACATCAGCTGGCTCCACCCCTGAAGCAGAGCAACCAGTCACGGGGCAGGGCAGGGAGGACTGATCCACAGGCAGGGCAGGAGCCTGGAGCCAAACCTCTGGGCCAGCCTGCCCCACTCCAGCCCCAGTTCTGGTAGAGAAGAGGGCCCTCACATTGTGGTGAGCCCCTGGAAACAAGCCCCATAAGCCTGTGTGGTAATCCACCTCTGGTTTGAAAAATCTTATAAACTCAATGCTAAGCTACGGATGAAAATCATACCAGGGAACTGGCATTCTGAAACACTTATATCTGTATATTGCCTTGTTTTACCTGAAACAAGACTAGTTGTAGAAACAGAGAAATGTACAAATTTATGTGCTCCCACTGCTCTGGAGATCTTCTTGTGGACATACTTAAGCTGCCTTTAGACTTGTGAGCTTTTAGAGCCGCAGAAAGAAAAAGAAAGCTTAATCCTACCATCTAAACATTTTAATGTTCTCTAAGACCTTGTTAACATGGATTTACACCAAAGAATTGAATGTATACCTTTATAAGCATAACCTATGTGCTGGCAATGCACTGTTTTTAACTGTGCTAAATTACAACCTTCCATATCTAACCACCTTTAAGCATTTCTTCTGTTTTTATTATGCTTTTTGCAGGCTACTACACACAAAGAACCCTTGGTGTTTTTAGTAGGATGGTGATAGAGCTGAAAGAATTTAAAAATCTTCCTTAATCCTTCCTGATCTTTTCTAAGCATCAAGATTTTTGAGCATCTCCATTATTAAAAACTGTCACTCATATTTTCTACATTACTAAATAATTATTTGAATAATACTTTGAGATAATTAGATAATAGATCTTTGTTTGAGATTGTGCATCTACAATTTTTCATGTGTTCAGTCATGAATATTTTAAATCTATTGTTCACTTTACATTCATGATATGTAATTAGCCTTCATGTAAATGATACACCTGAACCAAAAGGAAAATGAGTCTGCAACACATATACAGCAGAACTGATTAAAATTTCATTTACGTTCATGAAAATTAGGAGCAACTTCACTGAAATCCATGGAGCAATACCAATTTAAGTAAGAACAAAATCTGCCACTGTGCAAAGCCTTGATTCTATAACTGACAACATGCAGGCCAAGACGCCTGTACTAACAGACTGATCGGAAACAGACAATCAAATTTTATTATAATATCCTATAGAATATAAAAAGGGTTAATCCAATAAATATTCATCTAACAACTTACAAGAATGTATTGGAGAACAATAATCCATCCTCTAGAATTTCTCTTAATCATCCTGTGGACTGGGATATAATTCTCTATTAAGCTCTATGGACTGGTTGAAAAAAAATTACAGAAGAGTTATCAATCTATTACATTTTATTAGCCATCATGTACCAACAACGCCCCTCTGTCTTATACACTGGACAAACTGGACTGTCTTTGTGTAAAAGAATAAATGAGCACAAATCTGATATCAGAAATGGCAACATTCAAAACCAAGAGGGGAACATTTCAACCTCCCTCTACACTCTGTGGAAGACATGTCAGTTACAGTGCTTTAACAGAAACACATTAAGTCAAATCTTCAAAGGAAAACTGCAGTTAGAATTCATATGCAAATCTGACACCGCTAGCTTGGGTATGAACAGAGATATGGTCTGGTTTTCTCGTTCCAAAAGGTGACCTTTCCCCTCTTTCAACCTCTCGACGTTATTGGTTGTTCCATTCTGGTTGGATCAAAACAACTTGCTTGATTTGCTGAAATAATCTGAACTGGTCTTGTGACTTACCCTTCACTGCATTTATTTTTTCATTCCCTTCCATTCTGTAGGTTTTCTATTTCGAGCATTTGATGAAGTGGAATTCCACCCATGAAAGCTCATGGAATAAATAAATTTATTAGTCTTTAAAAGTGCCAAAGGGCTCCTTTTTTGGGGGGGGGGAATTAGAATACCATGGCTACCACTCTGGAACTTTTCACAGACACTTCCTTTTCATTTAAAGATCCCACAGACATCAGGTAAGTCTCACAATGCTGAAGACAGTGCTTAATTTGCCCTTTTACAGATGGGCAAACAGATTCACACAAGCTCACATAGCCAATGGCATGAATGGGTATAAACCCATACTCTTAGTTCCCATTCCTTTCCTGCAATCACTCAACCATTTTCCCAGAGCAGGAATTTGCTCCGTAGTTCAAAAGGGAAGCTTGTATCAAATAAGCCATCTTTCAATTTTACCATTATACATATGACAAGGATATACATCAAAAGTTCACAGAACACAACTGCCTAAAACCCAAACTAAAGTGCATATTTTTAATAACTAAAATAAATCAATCCTGTCTGGGATTCCCTATTCTGTCATATTTCTTGAGATCAGCTGTTCAGGAGGCTGGAACTGCAGACTGACATTGCTGATTATTCCCATGATACAGTTATTAAGATGTCCAGTGGCAATTCAGGTAAATATTTGTTCTGTCAAATAACTGTTGACAACCAAAAATCCAAATTTATAAACACAGAAATAGAAGACCCTTCATTCCATGTGAGCTACTGCCCAAGGAAATGTAAAAAAAAAAAAAAAAAAAAAAAAAAAAAAATCAATACAATCCATTCCCCTGCAAATATTTTATAAGCAGCATATGTTTTCATCTAACCAGAAAATGCAACAAGTAAACTCAGCCTTGGTGTAGGTCTGTGCAAGTCCCACTGAAGTCGATAGGATTTGTTCTCATTTCTGCCAAAGTGAATCTGCCCCAAACTGTAGACCATTGATGATAATGTTCCATATCTTATTCATATCTGTCCTGATCCTAAGATAAATAACATATGCCCCAGCAATATACCAAGTCCCAAATGGGTAACCATGTCAGTCTAGTTCCACAAAACAAACAAGGAGTCCTGTGGCACTTAAAGACTAACACATTTATTTATTGCATGAGCCTTCATGGGAGAAAATCCCACTTTGTCAGACATTTAGAATACAAAGTGGTATTTTTCTCCCATGAAAGCTCATGCAATATATAAATTGTTAGTCTTTAAGTGCCACAGGACTCTCAGCAATATAGCATATCTGGATATGTACTTCTTATAACAAACTCTACAAGCAATTTCAGTTCTGATTTAGCCTCTGGTGTATTTTGTTTAAAAAAATACTGACGAAATTTGAAACAGAGGAGGAAGAACAAATTTTCACCAAGGAAATCAAGCAAAACCTTGTAGTTTCAAATAGATTTTGATATAACCTCTGAGAAAAGACCTTTGCATGGTGTTAGGATAACATCAAAATGAACCAAGATACAGGTCAGGTTCCTCACTTTATTAGACCTATTTTATGCTAGTGCAAAACAAGTACAGAATAAGACTCATTGTCTGAGAGGGGTGGGGGGAACCACACAATGTTAAACCTTGATCCCCTGCATGTCATTGGCAGCTTTGACACTGATTGTAATAGCATCAGGATTTTTCTCCAGAAATTTACACTGTTCATGTAGAGATGGACTTGAACCAATAGCCCTCACTGACATCTCCTGAATTCCTCATCTGACAATCATTGGGCAAGGCTGGGTGCTAGAGACACACAGGCATAACATGTGAGGACTGCCATAAGAGGAAGTGTATGAAGTGGTTCATTGCCATCTTTGCACCCTCCAGGTCCTGAGCTGTTCTGAGAGTTGGTATGATCCCTCCACAGAACGTAGGCAACCTCGGGCTTCCCTTGGCCCCAGTGAACTAAAGGTGGCAGTGTCCCCCAAAATCTCTGAAATTCACACACTGAACTTGCCCCTTAATCCGCTGGCCCTGTGTCAGCTGTGGCTTGTAGAGTATCCAACTGCGGTACTATAAGGCATTGTCCATGACGGGGGAATTCCTCCCTCACCCTACTCTACCCCCCCAGCCAAGGTACTTCTCTGGTGCCTTTACCAATGCAGCATACAGAGGCCAGGCTGTGGAGGAGAATCTCTCCTTACCATTTTAACCAAAATTCTCTGCTCTGTAAAGCTGGGCACAGACTCCCATGGGAACAGGCTTTCCAGGGAAACTTCTGGTCTTTGGTGATATTTGTTGAGCCAAGCATGCAGTGACAACAGCCTTTCTCAAACATTTTTTTGACACTTCTGCCAGACTGTCCTGTCTAGCGCTAGGAAATACAGGGACACCTGAAAGTAACAAATAGCAAAGGAGAAATGATTACTATTGTCAAAGCATCAGATGTACTGAGCAGGTAGATTCCAGTCTGAAAGCTGATCAGCCAGCCTTACTTTTTCAAATGCTGCTGGCACGCCTGCAGCTAAATGGTTTCCCCAGCTCCTCAGGCAAGGCCAAACTGCCAGGTTGCTGTTTACAGCCCCTACCACACTACTGCACAGCAAACTGCTTTGTGCTCAATATGGGCAAGCATGTGTCATTTCTATCACTGTCTTGGGAAGGGTATCATACAAGTTCTCCCTTCCTCTTGTTCAATAGAAAACATCCATTGACTCTTCCCTGGAGGCCCTCCACACAGCATGTGATTGAGCGCATAGGGGCAGATAACACGAGGGTGTTGTGTTTTACATTCTGTATACCAGTGTTTCCCAACCAGTCTGCCACAGCACACAGGTGTGCTGTCACGGCTGTGCAGGTGTGCCAAATTTTTTTTGAAAAACTACTCGAAGAGCTCTGGATTGGCTCATTGGCTCATGAACATTCATGAGTTCATTTGGAAACTATATGGTGGTACGCCTCAAATTAATTAAAGGTAGCAACGGCAAAGAAAATGTGGACAACCACTGCTGTATACAGTAAAAACAATGTGACCAAACCACAGTAATAGTTGTATCAAACAACTGAGTTTAATTAATATATCTGTGTTTTTGTCTATCTATATCTATATATAAAACCCACTCCAAGCCAAGCCATGTATGAACTACTAGAAGCTTCAAAAAACACAAAATGTGGTCAGCTCTACTGGAGGATTCACAAACAAATTAAATGGGAGTTTACTGTATTCCTACAGAGATTATAACATGAATTTTTGACCTCATATTCAGAAGGCCTAATTGAAAGAACTGGGCCCATATTTCCTTGCATCAGTTTTTTTCACTGGTAAAATGGGAGATTTTGTCTCTCGTTAAAATCCGAAACCCTCACAAAAATTCCTGATAATCCCTGGCTCTTTATCTAGAAATTCACAAAGCCATAGTTAGCAGTTTTTCCTCACTCTAGCAGCTGATTTTTAGCTGCATGTTTTGCACTAGATTTTCTCTAAACTTTTAAAATGTGCATATAGATGATAGATTCTGAATCAATTTTCACCAATTTAAATAAATAGTTTTGGAATAGTATGTCACAAAACACAACTGGTATTATTTGTTGTAACTGAATCTAACTCCAGAAAATGGCCAAAAACACATCATCCAATGTTTTGACCCATAAATGGAAAATTGACAGGTCAATAAAAAACTGGGGAAGTGTACAGTTAAATTAATTTATTTTTATGTGTTTTATTATAACTTACTCTTCAGGAATGTGTAACTTGAGGACACATGCACACACAGAGAAAGTTAAAAGTATTTTTATTTTGTACTGTTTGTGAAAAATTGCAAAAGACTATTTTTACCAGCTAACTATAAGATGATGTATATTGTAGTGCTAACCCCAGATAAAAGCATAAAAAATATGATCTGAACATTACCAAACTCTGGAGAATTTTGGCCCATATCTGAATTTTATTAATTTTTTTAGATCTTTCTTTGGTACAAATTGGATTCAACACTATAATTATGCAAACTAACAAAACCCAAAATGAAAAGAAATGATGTGTGGCTTTTATGGCAATAATCAGAATCTTACCGAGGTGCATCATAGATTTTGAGAAAATGTAGACTGGCTATAATTTAAATTAAAAACCATGAGAAAAGTTGGGTTTGAGCTGAGTTTCACACTGAATTTTGTAGCTTGCTTAGTCCAAAACTAACATGAAACTTGATGAAGCTAATAAACACAGGTAAATAAAAAAATAAACAAACAAAGTTTCCATGAAGTCTTAACAGTTTTAGATGAAAAACCTAGAGATATTCCAGCAATTGTTGAATAGGGAGAAATGCGTACGTGTTAGAAAATTCCCAACTGGTTTTAATAACAAAACATTTTTCTTTGGAAAAAGTCAAGTTTGTCAAAACTGAAACTATTCTCAGGAAAGGATTGGTTTCAGCAGATCACCTAATTGTAAAAGAATTTGAAATTGTCAAAACAGGACATCAAAACATTTTGGACAGGAAATTTCAACAGACTCAAGTCTTTCCTCTCCTGCTCTCCCTCCCAAATTATCCATTCATGAATGTTTTTGAGATTTCAACTTTTTATCCCATTTTTGGACACAAAAGTTGTTTAATATCTTAAAAAATAAACAACCTCATGAGGCAAGAAAGGAATATTCTACTTAACTCTACTTGTTATTCTCCTTCCCTTAACTTTTTTCTTCAAACTATAAGCTCCTTGGACGATGGACTTCCCTTCCTGTGTGTTTCAAAAGGGATCTGATACATTGTGCAGGATCCAGTAAATGAATGATGATAAGGATAGGGAAAGAAAAAGCAAATAGTCAGAAGCACCCATACATCTGGTGCTTCTTCAGTGGGATACACTGAATGTGGGGTTGCAAGAGAAGAAAAGTTGGGAGACAAAATATAGGCAGAACCCTCAGTTGCCTGTAACTGAGAGATGGGCGCAGGATAGGAGTGAAGTCATCTGAAACTCCCAAATCCTAGGGCCACTTACCCACCTTACCCCACATCATTTAGAGAAGCTCCAGAACTTCACTAAATTCTGTCAGCTTATAACAATCCAATGTATACCAACTTGGAATTGCCATAGCACTCCAAATCGTGGCTGTGTCCCTCTGACTCCCAACACCAGGAGAAAATGGGTGTGAACCACTGTATTCCAAGTACATACTTATGGTGTGATTTGTGTATCATTCATATGTGTATTGTCTAATGCAAAGTATGCCTTCTATGGTGTTTTTGAAATAGTCAGGACATACTGCAAGTTATTGTGATGGTAGTATGTTCCCTGAAATGTCATATATATAGATACGAAATTCTGGTATGCAGTATTCCCAAATGTGTGTCTCACGCAGCTTAAACAGATCTCGACAAATACAAAACTAAAGGTTCATACCTTGCAGAGACATGCATACAGGAAAAATGAACTAGCCAGAATATGAGATAAGGCAGCGCTCATTTGACTCAAGTGGAGGAAATCATATCCATTGCCAGACATGGCCAATCACCAAATATGAGGGAATGACAAGGAAACTTGTTTTACCTGTAGAGGCATCTTTGTCTTAGGAGCTTGCCCCTGGAATCCATCTTCTAAGCAACATCAAAGACACTGACAAACTGCCCATGGGGAGAGGAGGGGAGCTGGCTGCAGTAGTCATCTCAGTCAGCCTATGTGATAAGCTAACATTAGAGACTGAAAGGTTATCAAAATGTGAAGTTTGGTTTCATGTGTGATTGTGATCAATCCTTGATTCATATTAACCGGACTTACCATGACTTAAAATCTGGTTGTAGTCCATAAATTTATTTGTTTATCTAACACAGTTCATGTGGATTGAGTAGGTGTAGAGACTTCACGTAGAGTGACGTAGATAGTGCATATCAATTTCTTTGATAAATTAACAAAACTAAGGTAATGAGCTGCAGGGTGCAGTGGACAGCACTGAACTCTATAAAATGGCAGTTCCTGGGATTGCTTCTGGAACTGGTGATACTTTCTGGAGGTCAGTCCCAAGAGCGCTTGGCCAGAAGTGTTCCTTCACTGGGCCAGGGACCAATTACTTGCAGAATGTTGGGTGCTGGTTGGCCCAAGAGTGGGCAGTTCACACAGCAGATCAAAGTAAGCCAGTGTTCGGAAGCAGTGGATCAAGGTGACACAGCTATTCATGAGTCCAGACGGTGGGGGAAATGTCACAAGGGAATTCAGAGAGAATGCTGTACAACTGCTACAACCAGCTTTCAACCAGCTAAGGGTTCTCCCCATCCCAGGAGACTCCTCAGATGCCCCTGTAAGGCAGCTTTAAGTTCCCTTTTGCTGCCAGTACAACATAAAAGGGATTTAGTATGTGCAAGCGCAAGGCCAATTATGTCAAGCCTCCTGAAAGGTCCAATCTGATCTCTTGTGCTCACACTGCCACATAACCAAGAGGTCTCTACTCTAGCTCCTTGGCAGGATTCTACATTCTAACCCCTGCCCAGTTCAAATTAAAAATTAATTACCATATACTGGATTCTAGATGAAGTTTGATCTCCCCCATACTGACTCAGTCCCAATAAGCTCATGGAAAAACATCCTTTTTCATGCATAATGGGGTCCTTGGGAACCACTAAAGAACAATGTAGGGAAAGGATGGAACTTGAGGCACTCAGATACTGTCTGTAAACTAAGCAAGTTTTGCACAGTTACTCTTTGAAAAACAAGACAGTGTATGGTTGGTGATTTCATAGGAGTGTTGATATTAAAATGGGTAGACACTTGTTTGCTTTAATTGGTGTAATATAAGTTAGCATATCCCAGTGTTCAGCAATGTTATGTATTGGTGCATTTGTCTTCTGTGCATTGGAGATTATCATATATGTGCTAGAAGTGTGAGTAAATCAATATTTATTTGAGTATTATTTATTTTTTTAAAGCAGCTAATGAAAGAAGTTGGGTGGTCCAGGAGATTGGTAACTTGCATAAATGGCCATCCTGGACAAAAAAAAAATCTGTTACTATATATACAGTAGATGATCTCAGCCTACTTCCTAATGGAATAGCCTCCACTCATAGGTTCAGATAGGATAAGAAGGATGGTCTAGTGGATAAAACACTAGATTGGGACTCAGGAGACCGGGATCTGACTTTTGGGTAAGCCGCACACTTTCTTTGTAAGCCTGTCAAATCACATCATCCACTCCTTGCTTCAGTCTTCCATTTGTAAACTGAAGGTAATACTTGATAGGGGGCACTCATGCTATGGCAAAGAGAGCTGTAGACAGATAAATACCACAGTGATGTTAATGTTAGGAGTGCGAGTCATGAGCACCATCAGGTATATTTGCACTGAAGCTGAGAGTGAGTCTCCCAGCCCAGAGAGAGAGACTCACACTACTAAAATTCGAGGAAGCACACTAATAATACCTGCAAAAATGACAAGAGTCCTGTGGCACCTTAAATACTAACAAATTTCTTTGGCATATGTTTTTTGTGGGCTCCAACCCATTTCATCAGATACACTTACTACAGGACACACTTCACAAAGACACCAACAGAACCATCACCTACAGTCTTCAGCTAAAATCCCTTCAATACATCATCAAGGATCTACAGCCTATTCTAGAAGATGATCCCACACTCTCTCAAGCCTTCGGAGGCACACCAATCCTTGCTTACAGACAGCCCCTCCAATCCCAAGAAAATACTCACCCACAACTGAACACCATATTATAAGAACACTAATGCAGGAACCTATCCTTGTCACAAACCCTGTTGCCAACTGTGCCCACACACTGACTCTAGTGATACCATCAGAGGACCCAATTGCATCAGCCACACCATCAGAAGCTCTTTCACCTTCACATCTACTAATGTGACATATGCCATCACGTGCCAGCAATGTCCCTCTGCCATGTACATTAGCCAAACTGGGACTATTCTTACACAAAAGAATAAATGGAATCAGACATCAGAAACAGCAACATCCATAAGCCAGTTGGAGAACACTTCAATCTCCCTGGAGACTCAGTAGCAGACTTGAAGGATGCCATACTCCAACCAAAAAAACCTCAAAAACAGACTTCATCGTGGAGCTACAGAGCTGGAACAGATTTGCAAACTTGACATAGTCATACTGGGTCTGAATAAGGACTTGGAATGGTTAGCACATTACAAAAAGTAATTGTCCCTGTTCATACTTTCTCACTTCTAATCAACTGGTATGAATGAGCCTCATCTATCCTAACAAACTGAACTGAATTGACTTAGCTAGCACTTGCCCTCCCCATTGCAATGCTTTCCTTCATCCCAGCATGTGTATAATATACACCTCTCAACTGTAGTTTCCACTTTATGCATCTGACAAAGTGGATTGGAGCCCATGAAAACATATGCCCAAAGAATTTTTTTAGTTTTTAACGGTATGCCTACATCGGTAAATTATTCTGGATTAATTTAGCCCATGACCACACTAGGGTTTCCCTAGTTTGAACTAAGAAATTTCTTGTTCAAACTAAGGAACGCTTAGGAACTAAAGTTTGAACTAGGCATGATGCAGACCAGCACTAATGCTTAGTTTGGATTTAAGAAGTCTGAATATAGCTGGTTAGTTTGAACCAAATGTACTTTCTAGTTTGAAGTAAGTGTTAGTTCAAACTAGAATGCGAGGTTAGTTTGAACTTAGAAGCATGAGGTTAGTTCAAACTAAACTCGAACTTCTTAGTTCAGACTAAGAAATCCAAACTAAGTTTGGCTGATGTAGACATAGTCTAAGGTGCCACAGGTGTCTCACTGTTTTTGCTGTGCACAAACTAACACAGCTACCTCTCTAAAAATACCTGCATGAATGTTGCTCCTCTGCAGAAGACTTAAGCTAGTTCAGACCCAGGGCCAGGTGGGCTTAAAAGCCTGAGCCACAACATTCACACTGCTATTTTTAGTGGGTAACTTACACCCAACTAGCTGCATTTATTGACCTAGGATGCGGTTTAGACACGCCCATAACGTAAAACTGACAGATATTGTGTTGCTACTTGAAATGCAATGTATCATTTACAAAAAAAAAAAAAAAAAAAAAAAAGGTAATAATATAGAAGGACAGTAACAAGTGTACAAAATTAAATAAAAAGTCCAAAGAGGTGTGAGATTTTCTTAAGGAAAACGAGTGCATCAACTGGCATTTAAAAGGTCCTGCTGTGAAGCACTGGATTGATTTATTTATTAGACAAGACTGAGATAAATCACTGAAGTAAAGGAAGAAAACAGAATTAGCCCCCCATAGTTGTGAAGAGTAGAAGCGACGGTGACAACAAAGGCAACTGTTTACAGAATTAGCACTGTATTTGAAGGGAACTAAAATGTGAAACCTTTCCTGTTTACTAGCCTTACTAAACAAATTACTGGGGACCTATAACAGCTGTGAGGCCCCAACGTAAAACAATATCTTCAGTAAGACCTGGTTAATCTACAATTCCTTTCTCAAAAACTGTCTATTATCCATAACTGGGCTACGCTCCCAGTATGCCTCCTTGAATTGAAAAATCACCCATTTATTCAAACAGCCCACTTAGCCTAACAAATTGTCACTGTATTCAAAGAAAGGGTATTCTACAGAAGTCATTCATTAATACTTCTAAACTAAACATGCTGTCACACTTTCTGTCATAAACAGGCTACTCACAGTAAGTTAACAATGATACAAAACCAAACCATCACAGTTGGATGCAAATTAGGAATGAGCAAATTAATTTAGACACAAGTCATAACACACCCATCTTTTCACCAAACACAGAACACTTTAAGGGTTTGCTTTATATTTTAAAATTTCCACAATCCTTTCCAGTTTTATTTTGTTTGAAATCATATGTGGAAAAGTAACATTCTTGCTGAATTACTAGCTCAGCCAACTCCACAAAGCACAGGAAATATTAAACAAAAGTCTGTTCTTGGGAGATTTCTCCCATAGCACTTTTTGGCTGCTATGGAGAAGCTGCCTTGTATTTCAGAAAGGGAGAATATTCTGTGGTTGTTAAGTCTGGCCCACAAAGTTGCCTTCATTACCAAAAGCCTATCTGAATATCAACAAAGCTACAAAAATAAAAACACATATAGTGCAAGCAAAAAAAAAAAAATTGCAACAACCCTTTTAGACACTATGTTATATGTTAAACCCCACATTGGAGAAAAAGGAGTTACTGAATAGCTTTGGATCCAGGTGACCATTTCCCCCCAGAACCCCCACCTGTAAAGCCTGCAAAAGCTGGAGACAGAGCTATTGAGAAGAAGGCAGTGGGAGGGAACCAGTGTTTTCCATGAGCTCATTGCCTCAGACCTGACAACACAACCTGTGTTAATCAGCAAAGAAGAGGCAGATGACAGAGCACAAAAGAGATAATTCATTGGAGTAGTTGCAAAGTGGTAGCCGTGTTAGTGCAGTTCAGCAAAATAAGCAAGGAATCCTGTGGCACAAAAACCTGTAGCTGAGCCCTTCAGTCTTCCTAATCACTCTGTTGATTGTTCATTAACAACTCTGCTCATGCAGATGGGTAACATATCAAGACTTCAAAGGGAAACTGCAGAATTGGAACTGATATGCAGATTTGATTGTGTGAAAGCCAGATTACATTATGACTATAGATTCTTTTCCCATTACCACAGGTGATTTGACCTCATCTTCCTCAATGTGCTGTTTCCCAGGATTTGAATCTTAACAACTGCTTTGATTTGTTGTTACAGAATGACCTGATCTCATGACTTACACTTCCCTGCATTTATTTTCCTCTCATTCTGTAAGTTTCCCCCATCTTCAAAGTGCTTGGAGGAGTCGGATTTTCCCTCATGGAAGCTAATGTGATAAATAAATTTGTTAGTCTTTAAGTGCCACAAGACTCCTTGCTTATTTCCTTGGAGTAGTCTTTTCTAGGAAAATGAAGAATACTGGATTGAAGGTGGCCTGGGGAGGGCAGCACCTTACAATCCCAAGGAGTTGAGTGTAGCTGCCCATCACTGGGCCTAGACCAGAATCCAGCAGAGAGGGCAAGCCCAGGCTCTCCTGTTCACTCCAAGAGGACAATACAACAGCAAGAGCCTTCACGTAGGATGAGAGGCCAGCCAGCAAAGACTGACTGTTCAAGGAATCAGCCCCCCAAACCCCTCTGTTAAAGAGGAGGATGGTAAACCATTGAGGCAGGAGCATTGAAAAACAGAAATGTGTTTCAATGGGAAATGATCTGCAACACCCACCTGACCATTAGATGGAATTGTTGGCACTAATACAACCTGTACATGCTCACATAAGGCAAAGCCAAAAGAAAAAAATCCTCCACTTCAATGTCTCATTCAGTCTCCAGGAATATTAACACTACAAGACAAATTGTACTCCTGATAAAAAAGTGACAGTAACTCAATATAACACATGTGCACAAAATCAGGTAGGGCACGGTTCTTTCCTTCTGCCCTTTTGCTCATGTGAGTTTGTTGCCAAAGAGGCTATAGCTTGGATCCAGTAAGGTGGTGAGCTCTCTGACCTCAGTCCAGCAAAATACAGCTTTAATTTTAAGTAGCCCAGTTAATCAATTGTTGCTGACAGCATCCAGCACACATAGCAACCTAGATTTTTGTCTTTAAATAGTATAGGGAAAGTCCTTTAGGAATAGCATGTACATTTTTCAGAAATGCCTAAGTCCCATTGAATTCTAATGAGAATTAACCTTCTAACTTCTTTAAACCAAGAGGGTTGTATAGAAATCACTATAAAACATACAGAATTTAATAAAGCATGAGCAAAGCATAGGTGTTTTGGTTTTTTTCTTTTTCTTTTTTTTAAACTGTACTATAAAATTCTGTAGCAGGGATATAATTCTCCATTAAATTATAAAGCATTGGTAAAAATTACTTTGGAAAAGCTTTATTTCTCCATTAAATCATCTAAAATGTTTTCATGGGTGATTATAGAGGTGGTGACAGGGAACACAACAGCACCATCACAGCAGAATACCTTTGATGAGTTCCTACACAGTGCCTCTAAGAGTTTCCGTACAGACCTAGCAGTAACAGGAGGCAGATAGAGTTGCTGTAAAGACTTTGCAGTGACCTCACACATAATTTACACATCCCTGGGGTCTGTTTATGTTACAGCAGTATTCACAGGCTGCCCTGTGGATTGAAGCTCTACCAGAAGCTCTTCAGGGCTGCATGGTTTGGCTCCATCTTTGCCTTGCCTTTCCAGTCCTTGAGCCCACCTCTGGTACATCTCTACATCAGGACTTGTAAGCATGTCCTTTAGTGCAATGAAGCCTTCTGCCATAGCTCCTACTGTAGAGAACCCTTCTTTGCCCAGATGGACGGCTTTTAGTGCTCCTTTATGCTGCTCTGAGAGTAAAGTGTGGGGACAGAAGGATTTCACCCTTTGTGCCAGACATAAACACAATTGTTTTGGGAGGTACAAGGGAATGTTTGCCATAGTACCTCCAGCTACACTGTCCTATGGGGTGTCATATCTATTCTCATAACCACGCTGTACTGTCTCTTGTGGTGGAGAGAGACCAGACTATGGTTATCTGGGGAGGCTAGTGCTGCTCTTAGTATGAGCCTGAGACAGTGCTTGGATTTCCTGAGTGCCATGGGGATGATTGCATCTAGTCATTATGCAGGAGCACAAAGAGGGAAGGTGAAAAGGTGGCTTTTCATACCCTCCTATCCATATCCTCACATAGGGCCCATCTACATTTACAGAAATGCAGCTGGGCTGGTATGGCACTTACCGAAGACACTACTTACACCAGTGGCAGAGCATCTCCTGTTCACCTGAGAAGCTGTACCTATTATATCGATGGGAAAAGCCCTCCCATTGACATAGCACTGTGTTGGTGGGGAGGGTAAGACGGTGCTCAGTATAACTGTGTTGCTCACGGGTGTGGATTTTCCACACCCCTGAGCTACATAGTTGTACCATCGAAAGTTCCTAGTGTAGACCAAGCCATAATCATCCAACCTGGCCTTCTGCGTACCCACTGACTAACAAGGAATCAAACTTAGGTTTCAATAGCCTTTCCTGATTGTATCTGAAATTCACCAGACTCATATGACCAATATAACCTAATACATTATGCTATCTGCTTCTTTACCATGGCTTATTGGAATAGCACCACTTACCATAACTGTGTTATTTCCATGTATGTATATTTATGGGAAGCAGCAGTAATCCCTCCAAAGTCACCTAAATAGGCAAGTCATAGGGGTAGAGGAGGTGCTCTGTAATTCATTGGCCTTATTAGACATCTTGAGCAAAACCTCATTTGAAGTGGCAGATCAGCAACCTTCTGGTGTGCCTTGTGTCAGCTTTGTCATAGCTATAACTAAAATTAGCCAACTGATGTTCCTGTGGCAGTAGCATAGCTTTTACAGGAAAAAAAAAATTATCTGTGGGCTGATCCAAAGCCATGGGAGTCAAAAGAAGTCAGACTTGTGGGGTGCTGGTAATGATGATTCAAGAACTCCCATAAACTGATAGCCAGAGAGGCTTTGCCTCTTTGGGAGGTTAGACAACTGTATTTGTTCTTACTACTCCTCCCTCTTCCATTACTACGATGACCAGATTAAACATATACAAAGTCTCCTGTGCCTTTCTTGAAAGCTCTCCATCAACAAAAGGAAAACCAGGCCAACCCTGCAAGCTTCTATAGATACAGACACAAGAGTTTTCCATTCCCCACCTCTCCTCTTGTCCCAAACCTAAGGGAAGCCAAACAACAAATTAATCTTTATTTCAAGCAAAATAACACCCACAAAATAATGCAAACAAAAAAAAATTGAACATGATATGTGATTTCTGGTCCTGGAAAACAAACACAACAAGAAGAATTTATCTTTGACCTTCACGCCTACTCTCTGCTGAGATATATGCAGTCACTGGATAAAAAAATGCCTTTCATGTAGGATAAGAGAGAGAATATGAATCAGCAAAACATGGATTTTTTATATTTTTTAAAAAAATTATGATGGCTATGGAGGCCAACTATCACATTTTATTTTGATTTCTAAGGGGCTGATCAATTCCTCTCTTGGCAACAACAACTGTTGAATGACTCAGTAACACATAAGCAATTGTAGCATATGTAGTAATCAGTTGTTTGGAATATTCATGATGAAATGCAAAACTTATCACAATTCTGTTTAATGTCCAGGCTTGAAAATGGGCTCATTCTGTGAAAAAAAGTCATTGACATACAACTGTGCTGCTGCAGCACTTACTGAAGACATTACTTACACCAATGGCATATTTTGAAAAAAAAACAAACATGGACTTGTTTCTTAATTAATAAACATGAGGTACTGATGGATGGCAGACAACTTTTCAAATTTTAGTGGTGAGGGTGAGGGAGGGTGAAATTGCATGGGGAAAAGAAAAAAAATGACTAAATATTTTTACATGAAATTCCACTTTGTAAAATTTTAGACTAACTCACCTGTACTAGAGATGTGCAATCTTCAAAGCATTCTGCACTGAATGTTGCCAGATATGCATTCAGGCCTTTTGAAAAGTCAAACAAATCCCAACCATACAATGCTTCTTATGCAGCTGCAGCATATTGGAAAGATCAAACAAAGTGAGTGTCAGCGGTCATAAACAAACAACAGTGAAGTGAATTCAGTTCTATTTGAACAAAGGAATGTTTATCATCAACACCTAGAAAATACACATAATGAGCACTGTTTTACCTTTAGAGTGCACAGCTGGCAAATGATTATTTTGGAGGAGGACAGTTTCAGACATCTTCATGCAAGGTCCTCTCACATATACTCAAATGCTCAAACTAACCATTGAATTATACCACATATTGCAAGGGAGGAGCAATTTCTGTGCAAAAAAAAAAAAAAAAAGAGAGACTTTTTGCCTAGTGGTCAGAGACAAAAGTTTGTAAACATGAACAAAGTGCATCCTGAAGTTTCAGAAACAAAAAAAAAACAAGTTTAAGGGATCCAAAATGTATTTTTTTTAATACTTTTCAAAAATATCTCATTATTTTAAAACCCATCTCATGAGTTTGGGGGCCTGATTCATGATATTTAAGTATTTGGGGTTGGCAATACTAATAATCAGCATGGTATTTAGAGATGCAATGCAATGTAAGCATTTCCTCCCACATTTACGTAATACAAGTTTGTTTACCTAAAGGTGTAGATTTGCCTTCTCTCCAGGTCTGTGAAAAATCACACAGGGCGAGGGGCAGGGTTTGTCATTCTTCCTAATTCTGCAGGAAGGAACTCATGGCTGGGGTGAACAGATGTCCTGATTTTGTAGGGATAGTGCCCGTATTCAAGGTTTTGTCATATATAGTTATCTATTACCCTCCCCCCGAAACACAAACACCTCACATTTGCCGTCTCGTCACCCTATTCATGGCACACAGGTTAAGACTCAGAAGGAAGAACAACTTTTATGAGAAGGCCTTATTATAATAATGAAAGCAGGTCTCTGGTTTATAGGATGTAAGACAATGTATGTTCATTTGGCTTGGTGGGTTTTCCCCAATGTACAAAATTCCAAAAATGGCTTTCACACTCAACTGCACTATTGCAATTTAAATGAACAACATAAGCCACAAGCACACAGAGATGGAAAACAGCTATGGAGTAAATCACTGGTTTCCCACTGGTGTTCTGGGTACTGAAGGTAGTCTGTGAGGGCGGGCGGGGGAGGGATTAATGTAATAATTCCATGTACCTCATGTATTATATACAATGTTACATTATTATTTTCAATGTAATTTGCTTCATAAAATTCCTTGTGTAATAGTTACATTATTAGTGCCCCTTGATATACACTGTCATGCTAGGCCTGAAAAGGCCAAGCCATCTTTGTAAAATGCATGACCTAAGTCTGACCTTTGAAGACATACTATATGGAAATGCAGTGTATGAGTAGGCTAGGGCTTTGATATGCATTTGGATACTTAGTGGTTTCTTGATGATATTTACAGGTATCCTGTTAGAGGTTAGCAAGGTGAATGAAGTGCTTCTCTATCTGTTACCATTGTTCTACTGGAAGGGGTCAAGAGGGAACATTAACATCTAAAGGGACCTTTGATGTACCAATTTAAACTGTCTCTTAATGGCACTAATGCAGGTAATTACCTGGGGTGCCCAGCAGGTGAAGGTTTTCCTTCAAAGGACAATATGTATCGCTATGCTCCACTTAACAAAGTACCTGGGAACTGTCATCAAAGCCCACATGAAGAATTGACCTGCAAATGCCCACCTTGCTAGCTGCAACTATAAAAGGACATTGGGAACTGAATTCCTTGGTGTCAAATCTGTCCAAGCTTCTCAGGCAAAGTTTGGGCCGCAGGATTGAGATCCCAGCCAACATTGGCCTGGAAACTGCCCTGCTAATTCTCATGGGGGAGAATTAGAACAAACTCTACACTTGGATTATTTGGTCTCTTCTCCTATAAACTGGATTACTAACAACTGAAGCTGTGAAACAAGGATTTATCTTCATTGGACTCTAAATCATTTGTATGTATGTGATTGACTTTGACCCTATAACATCTCTCATTTTGTTTCTTTTCTTTTATATTAAACCTTTAGTTGTAGTTACTAAAGGATTGGCTGGCAGCGTGTTATTTTGGGTATGATTCAAGCCTATATCATTCTGTGTGATGTGGCTGACCCCTTGGGGTCAGAAGAACCTATTTCTTTAACAGACCTAGTAGCTGTACTGGGGACCAGTGACTGGAATGCAGTAAAGGGAGCTGGCTATACTATATGGTGGCTTCTTGATATCCATTGTGGGGGATCAGAAGCATTGTTTGTGTCTGGTTGGGGGAGTTTATCTCCAGGTAACCCACCAGTGCTGGGAGAATCTGCTCTCCTTTTTGCAGCTTGCCCTGATCTTTGCATATTCAGGTGGTTATCCCAGGAGGCCCGGTTGGCTCGTATCAGCCATAGGCTATGGTAAAAATGTTTAAAATGATTTGCTTCCATGGCGGCCCACAAACACTTTTGATGTTGATGTAGTGGTGTGCATAAAGGAAAAAGTTGGGAACTGCTGGAGTAAGTGATATTTATCATCTTTTTAGAGCAAAACAGTCCCCACTGTGTTCTTTTGAGGGGTGGGATGAGTAAATCAAACATCTAACTGGTAATAGCACAGTTTATCTGTAGCATGCTTGGGCAATGACCTGCTGGGAGAAAAGGCCAAGCACTGACAAAAAGGCCAAGAAGACTGGAAAGGAGACAAAGTATCAACCAACTCAAAAAATTCTGAGTACTTTTGGGTGGATTTTAAATCCACCATGTCAACATTTTCAAGCGCTTAGTTTTTCAATTTGGCACAAATTGTGCTTTGCAATTGTTACCTGGGGACATCACTGAATTAGATTTTTTTTGCAATCAGAAATCAATTTTAGAAGAAATTATTGTTTTCAATCCAATTACTGTATGCTTTATTGCTCTGCTATTTTAAGAAGTCCATTGTAAAAGACAAGTAGCCATTTACTTCACATTTTTTGGTGATTACTGAACTTTCCCATTTACCATGAAAGTTACATTAATATGGTTCAATGTGATCCCACATACCATCTGGTAGCAATGTGTCCTTTTCTGACAATTTTCTTAAAGCTCCAGTTATGTAATCTGTGGCTTTGTGAAAGACTAAATGTGAAACTTCACAATTAGACCTTGGTTTGCCCATAAATATATGGTCTTGTATCTGCATCCCAAATCTTAATGGGTAGTCAGGAACTGGGGATATTCTTGCTAGGCTGACATTGAAACTTCTATCTGATGGTCAATTAGGAATAGTATATAACTTCACATTACCTGCAACATAAAGTAGAGATTTTAAATTGTCAAGTGCAGGTTTTCAGCCTTA
This sequence comes from Podocnemis expansa, assembly GCA_007922195.1. Taxonomy (NCBI): domain Eukaryota; kingdom Metazoa; phylum Chordata; order Testudines; family Podocnemididae; genus Podocnemis; species Podocnemis expansa. Next base: position 22,882,331 of record ML682018.1, read on the forward strand.
AATGTAACCTGACTTATCTTCTCATCCAAGAAAGATACATCAGTTTTTACAGTTACAATCCTTCCTACTAAAAGAAAGGTAGAGTAGCACTTAACAACAATTTGTCATAAATCTGTGTTAAATTGCATTCACATTTCTTTAGAATTGCAAATTATAGCCGTATTAATAGCAACCACAGAATTTTTTAAAAATGATTAGCCATCTTTTGTAAAGTGTTGCCATTTATGGCACACATATTTCCTGTCTTGAAGATCAGATATAAATTAGAACACTAGCAAAGCTGGCTCATATCAATAGGTTCAGACAGTACTAATTATACACCTGGCATACCATAATCATGCTTAATTTATATAACTCTTTTAATGCAATATGGCTAAAGCTTGTAAGCAAATTTGGTTGGCAATAAGAAATTTCTTTGCCTTTGTCTTTTTGTTTGATGTGGGGCAGGATGAATCATGAAATATGAATAAAGAAATGATCAAAGCTCTCAGTTACTAATGCAAGATGATTCGTTGCTATCATAGTACTAAATGTTCATGCAGAAACTTACACAATGTAGCTGAAATTAAACGTGAGTGGACCAGTTTGGGGAAAAAAAGAGGAACTTACATTTAGAACCAAACTGAAGAGCAATTTTAGACCTAAAAAAAATTGGATAAGTGCCTCTTTGCAATCCACTCTCTCTCTTGCTCATCTATAACCAGACTCCTCATTATTATCCCAGTCCACTTTGAGGTCTAAATAGATTTATCAATTTCAGCATCAGTAACTGGTGTCTTTAGATCTCATGAGTTCTGTGATCTTTCTCTTACAATGGGAAACCCTGCAGGAAAAATGGAGTGAAACAGAGCATTTGCCCAGCTGAAGAAGTGTCATGTCAAGATGCCAGTTCCTTAAGTAATATAACAAAAAATACCACAGACCCCACTGGAGATCAGAAAGAGGAGGCTGGGAAGTGTTGTCTCAATAAGTGTCCCAAGCCCAGGAGGGAAAAATCCTTGGTCATTTTTAGATCATTTAACAGTTAGATACCCTCTGAGATTTAGTGTCTGGGTTCTGCTGGCTCATTCCCCTTACAAGAACAACTAATAATAATCATTTCAACCTTTAATTAAAGATACAGGCTGGCCCAGTTTTGCCAGGACACCTTTCAGGATCAGGGTGATGCAGGCCAAGTGGTGTTATGATGGATCCCAAACTGCCAGGACATGATGTGTGTGGCAGTCATGATGGTAAAGCTTACACCCTTCAGCCCATGTGTCCTCAGCCACACTCACTAAGTTCTCCTTAGATGAGATATAACCGACAAGAGGCAGCTGCCTCATCTAGTAACAGTGACCAATGAAAAACTCATTTTGATTATTTTAACTATTTTTTTAGAATCAGAGAGCTTATTGAGATGCCAATGTATGAATTAACCAGGAACCTTGAAGACTCCTTTAGCCAAGTTCTTTTCATTTAAACAAATCAAGTTGTACCAATCTATTCATTTCCAACTTTCCTGGCTTTTATCAATCATTTGATTTAGCAGACTGAGCTGGGTTATCAAGAAAACTCATGTTGGATACTTTAAAGTATTGGCGTCTGTACCACAGCAGTTTGACTTTTTGACATCTATTTTCCTGGCCAATCAGAAGGAAGGAATGTGCTTGAGAACAGAATACACGGGAGGCATCTGTCTGGATGAAAGAAAAGAAAAGAAAAGAAAATCCCAAACTTTGGATAAGCATTAACAAATTTTAGTGCATAACTGAATTAAACGTAATATTGCAATGGATGTTTAGACACTGCTAATTATTTAGGTCATCAGGGCTGTTTCATTCTTCTTCTTACCCTCTCTCCCATGTCTTTTTTTTTTATCTACTTATTGTCTTATCATGGCTGTAGGCTCACTGAGGCAAGAAGTGCTGTTTTAAAACTTGGGTCAACCAATTTACTGTAATTGTGAGCTTACGTGTAAAAAGCACATGAAATTAAAATGTCACAATAACCTATAACAAATGTTAGTGGAAAAAAGTACAAATTAATTTAGTCCAACCAAAAAGGCCTATGACATAACCCAAGGACTATGCTAAAATCATGCCTGCTAAACAGGAAAAGTACAGAAACAAAAATCCGTGAACCAAAATTTGTGTGTTGAAAACTGGACCTAACTGGTAGACAAAATAAAGAGATGGGCTATTCTACATACTTTTTACTTTTGCAGCAGGTATGTAGTTAGAAGTGATTTTCTGACATAGCCTGTGGTTGACTTGAGTGGACCTGGGCCACTTCCTGCTTCCAGTCATATTACCAGAAACAGTATATTTGGGAAACTGTGGATGCTCCAGTTACCTTGACAACTGGAGCTTCCAGCAGCATTGTGATCCTTGGCTAGTCACTTCCCAAACTTCCTGCTTCCAGCCATATGGCTGGAAGCAGGAAGTTCACATAGCAGCCACCAAAAGCTACCGAATGCTCCAAGCTTAAGCATAGCATCAGCAGCAGAAGCAACAGATTGGGTGGTCCTGCTTTCCAGGTGGGTGAGCCATGGCCCACTCAGGCTCACCTATAACTATGCTGCTAAAGAAAGAGACTTCAAGGGGACAAAGTTAGCTGCTAGACTAAGCTTTGTCATCACATTTACCTCCCACATCATCTTCTGGGACCCAGGAACTTCACTGTTCTGATCCTGAGAGATGTCCCGACCAAACCAGCCAAAGGGGAAAGAGACCCGAAAGACATTGCCACTTCCAGTTGCTGAAACTCAACCATCACCTGGGATATAAGAGTTTCTTTCTTTCTGTCTGTCTTCTTCTTTGACCCACGTGCCCTTTTCCTACCCTATTTTATTTCTTCTTTTTCCTATCCCTCCTGTTTTGTTTTTTTCACTTCTGTCTAACAGTAGTCAGAGTCAGGCAGCTAAGACTCTATATTTTGCCATACTGCTGCAAAGCTTTGAACAAAGAAGTAACTAAAAGCAGTGCCCCAAACAGTACTGGTACAGATTTGTCAGATCTGGATGTGACTGATCACACCCTGTGTTGTAGCTAGCACTAAGTCTGCAAGTGAAAGCAGCACATGAGACAGAAGGTGGATTTTCTATTTTTGTTATTGGTGGTATCTTCTCTTTCCACTTTGTATGTGTTTGTCTTGTTTTGTCTTCTAGGAAACATGAACAAACTTCAACAATATTAACAGTTCCAACCCATTTCTACTCACTTCTCTTTTTCCTGAAAGGAAAGTTATGATCCTCTTTAATACCATCTCAGAAGAGGCTGTCAAACAAGGGATTTATTCCTCAAACAATTTCTGTGTAGCCAAAGAGGAAAACAAGAACAAAAATGTTAAAATAAAACCTTAATTGATGTTTTACATTCCAAATGCTTTGTTTTACTTCTTTTCTGTATGTTTAATACAAACATTATTTTAAAAAATTAATGCATTTGTTATAGTACTAAGCAAGCTGAAGTCTCTATATAACAAGCCCCAGCCCTTATTTAAAACTATTTAATGTTCAACAGTAACTAAGTATGTTAGCAGTTTTAATCTATATATTCCATCTAAATTAATATAATAAAGCTGATAACAATGAGGCCCCCAATTCCTCATTGGAGCCTCTAGTCACAAGTATAAACAAATCATCAATCATTTCACACTGGAGATTCACCAGCTCTGTCCCAGATGTGTTTTTAAAAGAGAGCTTTTTGAGAATAGCAAGTGTAGTTTCCAAACTATAAGATATAGTATCAAGGCATTGGACTGTCAATAGACAAACACTTAATCAACTTTTGTCAGATGGATGTTCATGTGTATCTCACTGAAGTCAATAAGAAAAACTAAAGAACATCAGAAGGCTCCAATTGGCATTACAGTAGCCTTTCATCAATGAAAATATAAAATCTTCAAAAAGGAAACTCAGCAAGCTAGCAAGCAGACAGCTAAACCCTGCAACATTAGAATCAAATAATTTGTGTCTCATCCCTTCACCTCTATCACCTGCACAAGTATATCTGTTTGCGAGTCAGTGGTAGAGGAAAGGGACACTGGGCAGTTAGTGCTGTATTTTAATGAAGTGACCTTACTAGAGACAATTTAAAAAAATCAGCAATGCAGAATCATTGAGCTTTTGCTGTGCTAAGTGCCATAAACAGAGGAAATGAAAACAGGGATTTAAAAAAAACTCTTTCTTTGGTGATGGTGGAAGAACATCAATACTGGACATCCTTCTAAGATATTCCCTAGCTGAATCAGCAGACATGGTCTTAATGCAGAGATTACTGGGAGAGGCTCTATGGCCTGCACTATGTTATGCAAGAAATTAGACTAGGTCATCATAATATTCCATTCTAGTCTTAAAATCCATGAAACAGTAACACAAAAAGTGATGGTATTGTTCCATCTAATTTCTATATAGAAATAACTCTGTTTAAGGTCCAGTTTTGCTAGCCACCATGCACCCTCCATTGCTGATGATTTCTGTTCAAGTTGAGGAGACTGCAAGATTGGGCCATGAACAGTTACATCCTACTACAAGCAAAACAAAAATAAATACTTTGCTTGCTCTTGCACAGCAGAATCAATAAAGTGATTCATCCAGGCATACATACACTTGTTTTTGTGAATTATGCACTACACATCCACCAAATTAGCTCTTCAGTGTCTATTTATCACATTAATGAATTGGCATGACAATGCAACTTTATTTTTACTATATTGTCTTTTTCTTCTTTATGTCGAAATTAAAATATCATCAATAGCTTTGTGTAAGGAGGATACATTTATATAAATGAAGATAATTACTTTTTTTAAATGAAGACCAAGTGGATTTATTTGAAATGCATATAAAGAAGTTAATAGTTAAACTGAATGTAGCATATCTGATCATCAGTAATGAACTTCTTGCAAGCTTAATTTATTTTGTATAGGGAAAATGGAGAAAGCTAGACAACTGAAAGAAAATTCTCTTTTTTCCCCTCTTCTGAAGTTCCCTGATTAATGCTTTAATTGGGAAACTTTGTAATATGTGGGATCAACAACTACAATGATCAAATTTTATAGTCCAAAAACATGCTTCACAATGAGCAGCACGCCTTGTTACTTGTTGGTTTTGCTCTTCAACAGGAAAGCACAGCTCATTATGCTTTCATCTAAGCTATTTATATGTAATAAGAGACTTAACGGACTGATTCACAGTGAATGAGTGTGTTCTTCTACCTACTGCTAGGGAAAATAAATCCCTTCTAAGTTTTCTAAATGTTAAAATCTGGAGTATAGAAACAGAAAATACAATAAGTTGTCATATGGTCACATGTAATTTATAATTTACTTAATTTTACTTCAAAGCTAGGCTTATGAGCAGGGTGAGGGAACAAAGAGGTGTCTGGTGTTCTCCTGTAGAGTCTTCTGAGAAAGTGACAGATGTAAATCCATCCCTGTGACAGTGTTCAGTGGACTTAGACAGGAAGTTCATGATTTCTACCTCCCCTTATTTAGGCGGTTGTAGTCTACCACCTGCAGCAGTAGTGGTGCTTCACAGCAGGATTTGTTTTTTTATCCTCACCCGAGACAGGAGGCAGATATTAGAGCAAGGAAATGGAGCAGAGTATCTGGAGTTTCTCCAGGAAGGGGAGAATGAGGGAGCAGAGTGGCCCTTGGACTGCTGCTTCCTGAGCAACAGAGCCAGAGTGAGAAAAAAGATGGCGTAGTTACAGTGGAGAAGATGGGAAGCCAGGGTCTCCTGTGAGTCCTGTAGAATAACAGGGAGTGAGCAGGGGCTGCAAAAGCAGAGGAGCTTGGAAAGACATGGACAAATGGCACAGCAATATTGGTCTGTAAGAAAAAGAAACAATTGCCTAATTGAGAGAGAAATGATTTTGGGAAATGACTAACTTGTTAATTTGGAAGTAGAGTTAATTTGGGGGGGGAGTAGTAAAAATGGTTTAATGGATTAGTAGAACTAACTTATTTGGAAAGGAGAATTAATTGGTTCGAGCTAGTGGTCTAGTAATCAGCTTGAAAATGTCTACTAATCCTGGATCAACAGGTTCAAATGCCAGCAGGATCAAGGCATTCTTTCATCACTCCAAGGTACATGAATTCAATACAACACAGTTTATTTTGTAGTCAGGAGTACAGATTCTTAAACACAAACATCATAAAAAAGTAAAAAAGACTGGGTTCAAATAAAAATATTAAATAGGTAAGAAAAATTATTACGGGTTGAGATAGCAGCATCTAAATATGGTTCAAAAACTGGCAGCTAGTCCCTTGCTGCTTAAACATGCTGTGCCAAAATCCCTAACACCACTTGAAATCCTGACATGCTTAAAATCTAGGTCCAAATGCTGCTGCACAACTTAACCAAAAGAGTGGAAAACCCTTCAAAGCAGCACTACTGAAAAAGAGGGGGAGCCATACTGCATACTCCGGGGATGAAGACCATGACAAAACGCAACTCCGAAAATTAAAGTCTGTAGACATTTCTGTAGGTGGCTCACTGAATTCTGTGAAATGACTAATGTTGCTAAGACTTAATTGTGTAACTAATGATGTTAGGGCACCTACAGCCTTGAATAGGCATCTTTTTACATTTTTAAATCTAAATAAATAGCTTTCTTGATTTCCCTTCTTCCTTCCTCCTGTGGGGAACACCACACAACCGGGAGGGAGATGCTGGGATAGATGTTCAGAGAGAGAGAGAGAGAGAGAGAGACCACCACACGACCTGGGGATATTATAACAAAATCTAAGGCTTGGTGATGGAAAACCAGTCTGTGGGTGGTGTAGGGTACAAGGACTAGGCTCAAGGAGTGGAGCTCTCCCAATATATGGACAAATCTTGAAGTTTTTATTGATCTGTTTAGGGACCTCAACATCTGGGCCACTATCTTGTTGTTTCTAGAAGAGCTAGATTAGGGCACTGTCTGCTCCTGAGGAGTTCTGCATTGGCAGAGCCTGGTGATATATGCACCTCATGTATCTTGTACTTAGCAGTCTTTCTTTAGTAATCATAGGCTGATATGTATTTTTGGTTTTAATCTGTTAACTTTCCTTTTTTATTATTCTGTATCAGATGTAAAGTTGAGTGATTTTGTAATTGGAGTTCTCTCTCTCTCTCTCTTTTGTAACATTAATGAGTGCACTTTTAGATCTGGAACTGCGAAGAGTGTTTTAAACCAAAAAAACAAACAAACAAAAAACGAAAAAAAAACCAAAAAAAAAAGTTTCAGAAGGAAAACAGGTAAGCAACCCTAGGAAAGAAGTGACAAGTAATATTAACACTGCATGCTCTTCTCATCAAGAAATTGCTAAAATTCAAAAAAACTGGAAAAAATGTATTCACATACAGTTTAATAAAAAAGTTGACTGCCCAGGCAAGAAATAACATATTAAAATTTAGCTTGGAAATGAGGTAAAATGCAGTACCATGAAGGAGCAAATAAAATTCTGTCTTGACATACAGTTTTATATTTCTCACCTAAAACTCTGTATGGGATGAGTGTCAATGGTAATTATGGGCTTAAGCCTCTGCAGTCAAGAACTGGGATTTCCTGATGTGATACACCATGCAAGCACCAAGAGATTAACAGTGGAAATTACTCAACTGGTAGTAAAAAGATTTTTTTCTCTGCTTGTAGGTAATACAATTTGTAATTACCTGTAAAAAAATCAACTGGGCATTCACTAGCAACACTGCCTACCTATCAAATATATCCTCATGCCAAACCTGTCAGTAGGAAAGGTATTATAGTGACTTGTATGTATGGTATGTATGGTAGTCAGTGTGCCAAGATATAATATAAGACATAATACGCTAAAAGAGATGTCAGACAGTTGGAAGAGGGGGAGTAAAAAGGGGGACAAACAGGATAATGGTTGTGTAGTGGTTTGGTTCTATCTGAAGAAAAACAATATTTCAATGTAATCAGATACAAAGATTTCAGAGTAAGAGAGGCTGAGGCCCTAGGGCAATATAAATATATTACTACACATTTCTATGTAGTACCAAAGCCATACATGGTTGTGTTTTTTGTTTTTTTGTTTTGTTTTTTTTTACAGAGAATAAAGACACTATCCCTGCCCTAAGTAGCCCATTGCTTTCCTACAACAGAGCAGATATTCTAAAACTGGAGTGTGTGAAGCACTTTTGAGTGGTCCACTGAATATATCTTGGTTGGTACAGTTGACTTAAATCCTTGTCTCCAGCCAACGGAAACAGAACAGATGAGTGGGAGAAGATGTAATGAGGAAGAAAAGCAAACAGTGTTTTCTTTTTTCCCCAAAAGGAAAAATCTCTCTCTCTCTCTCTCTCTCTCACACACACACACACACACGCGCGCGCGCGCACGCACACGAAGCTAAAATACATAAATACAGTTCCAGCATTACTTGTCCATGTAAGCAATTACCACAGGCGTCATAAGAAAGGTGTCAGATTGTGAATGAGGGGAAATTAAAAGATGTTTTTTATGATCCTTCAATGTAGGGTTGTGCATAAGACCACCTCTTCATTAAGCTGTCGTCCATACTATGAGAACAGAGCAGTGTAACTCAGGTTTAGTGTATGCGAGAATCAGGCCCTAAATGTCTTAACAAATAAGTATATTTAAGCTTGGTTCATGGTAATGGACAGCTAGCATAGTTTCTGTGAGTCCTTTGTTAACAAGAATAAACCATGTTCTACATCTTTTTGAAAAAAAATGTATTTTATAGACCTTCTAGATAATTGTTTTGCCTTCTGCTACTAAGAACTACACTTAACTATGGTTCTTTCTAGTTTTGCCTATTGTGAAAAACAGGCCCTTATGGTGTCTTAGGGGTTACACCACATTTGAGGGGACAGTTATGGTTCACCCAGTTTACTACTATTCTCCACTTCAGCCACTGTGTGGGTGTCTAACTAAAGAATTTATTTTGACATACTCTCATTCCATATAAATACTTGCACTTCAGAAGGAGGATATTAAATATACTGGGCTGTTCAGGAGGTGATGTATCATGCAAGTGAAACAGGGCTTTACTTGCTTAAGTAAATATTATTATTAGGTACCACTGGTAGGAAAGCCCTATGCTATGGTCCAATGAGATGCTTCATTATCTAGTGCTGATGAAAATGAGAAGGGCTTACAAGGTTTATGGGGTTACTTTTTTGTTTTATTGATTTTCCTCTAGACATAAACAAGAAGGTTTTCAACAATATGGGTGCTTGTAAATAAATGGAATCCTGGCTACAGGGAAGTAAAATAAAGTGGATTTTTTTCCTATTTTTTTTTAAATGCAAAAAGCTTTTCTTGACCAAAACATATTTACCAGCTTTCTAATCTACACAAATTATGTAGATTTTGCCCGCAAAATGTATTTGTACTAAGTGGAAGCAAATACACGTTTTGCCAAGATCAGGCAAAAATCAATATATCAATTCCATCTTCTAGCTGTTGTCACAGATTGAATCCTACAACTGGCTGAGCTCATGCAACAGGGATGAAAAACACAGAAGTATACCAGAATAAACATTATGCTTAGTCAATTAAAGTAGCACTGGAGAAATGGTCTGGGTGTTCCACAAGTGATGAAAATGAGCATTTTAAACTGTTTTTATTTGTTTCCTCATTCTTCCCATCTATTTGCATGGAAAATCAACATTCAAGACTGGGAGAAAAACTTTGGGAGACTTGTTATGGGTTACTATGATTGTTAAATTTAATGGCAACCAAATTGGAAAAAAGCAGGATTCAGAGAAGAGGAGCTATCTCTACCTCCCTTCTAATGATGTTAAAACAGTAAGACTGGAAAAGAGCCCTACTCAAAGCCTACTAAAGTCCACAGGAGTCTCTCCCTGTTTGCATGTCAATGACTTCTACATTGTATTTGGCCAGGTTACAAGTGAAAATGATAAAATGCCAGAGGTCATTCTGTTCATTTCACAACAAAATCTGGAAATCAGATTGAGATTTTAATGGCTTGTGCATCATCATTGGTAATAACCCTTATTTGTTAGCCAAATTCTACCTTCAATTGCCCAGTACAACTTCATTGTTTTCAAAGCCTGCCCTGAACAACACCTAATATTCATCTGATTTATAACAATATGGTGATGATGTAATTTCAATGAATTTAGTAGAATTAGTACTAATTTACATTCTAATGCAGAACAGTTTTTCCACTTGCAAATTGAACACATTTGATCTGAAAATCCTTGTCTCACAAACATGCGACCTCCCGTTGTTAAAGTCACTTTTCAGAGCAGAACCCCACTGTAAAGACTGTGAGGTGTGGCCTCCCTCTGGGATTGATGGTGAGGGAACGCCAAACCTCTTTTTGGGGAGAGAATCTGGCAGCACATCCCCACCTGACCAGAAACAGAGGGGGAAAGCAAGGAATGGATGTATGAAAGGCTGGCCCCTTATCTCCGTTGGGAAGTGGCATTCAAAGGAGATGGATGTCTCATGCTGGGACCACAGCCTGGCCAAAACCATAGAGAGAAACTGTCAGACCTCCCAACTCCCTGATGGAGTGAGGACCATCCAGACCGGCCTGAACCCAGTATCCCTGCTGGAACTGGAGGAGCTGCCATCCAGTGACCACTCCAATGAGCAGCAGAAGACCCAGCAATCTTGTAGACCAGAGGAGTCAAATGACCTTTGCAACTTGGAGGAGCTGCCTTCCTCTGACAGCCCTATGGACTTGCTGGATCTGCCACCAATTGAGGAGGCTGAGGCAGTCTGGAGCCACCCCCTGACAAAGTATGCCAAGGAGACAGTGGAACTCAGAGGATGAGATACACCAGGGGAAGAAGCAGCCCAGGGACACCAGTCCAGCTGTATTGTAGCCAGTAGCCAAGGCAACATATTGCAGTTCAAGTCCCAGTGTCTCAGTGACAGGACACTCCATCAATGCCAGGGCACAGTGCTGGGATGCACTGGAGTTGGGTGGGCATGCAACCCATTCTACCCTTTGCTAGCCTGTCTGATATCCCAAGGCTACTTACCTCAGCTGCTTTTCCCAGTCTAAAGGCCAGTCTTTAATTGTTTGCCTGCCCTGTCAAGGGTTATAGAGACTTCAGTGTTCCTGCCTCACCCTGCCTGAACTACTGTCCCACCCTACTCAAGGCTAGATACTGCTTCTGCCCCAGCCTGCCTGAGGACTGGTGCTTTGACTTATTGACTCGCCCTACCCAGGTGATGATGTAATTTCAATGAATTTAGTAGAATTAGTACTAATTTACATTGTAATGCAGAACAGTTTTTCCACTTGCAAATTGAACACATTTGATCTGAAAATCCTTGTCTCATAAACATGCAACCTCCAGTTGTTAAAGTGACTCTTCAGAGCAGAACCCCACTGTAAAGACTGTGAGGTGTGGCCTCCTTCTGGGATTGATAGTGAAGGAGGGCCAACCCCCCCCCCCAGGTCTGAAGGCTAGGCTTTTTTATACATTCATAGTCTCCTCTTTGTATAAGTTATTTATGCCCAACAGATACCAGGAGTGAGGGTGGGGCCTCCCTCACAGACTGACAGTGAGAGAGATCTCCCCACCTCCTCCCAAAGGAGATCTTTACAACCACTTAAGAGAGCTATCAATAACAAAATGTTGAGGTGGCAGTGATCAGATCATTGTAAAGTGTATGTTCTTGTAATTAAATACAGATTATTTCTACTGGTGGAAGAGGGAATGAACTATCTGGATCTGTAATGTAATTTTGTTATGCAAAGTCATTTATGTAGTATTCATGTCACTTGAGAAACACACCAAATAATTTACAAGAAACCTTATCTAAGGTTTAATATCACAGAATCATAGAAAAGTAGGGCTGGATAGGACCTTCAGAGGTCATCAAAGTCCATCCTTTGCATTGTGGCACGACCAAGTAAATCTAGACTATTAATTACAGATGTTTGTCCAACCTGGTTTTAAAAATTTCCACTAATGGAGAGTCAACAACCTCCTTTGGAAGCTGATTCCAGGACGTTAACTATTCTTACAGTTAGAAACTTTTTCCTAATATCATACCTAAATCTCCCATGCTAAAGATTAAACCCATTACTTCTTATTCTCCCTTCAGTGGAAAATGGAGAACAGTTGATCACAGCCCTCTTTATAGCAGCCCTTAAGACACTGAGACTCGGACAGAGGCCTCCAAGTAGTTATTTAATGTGTCTCTTGCGGCTCACTGCAGCACACAATATTAAAATACAGTGATTTAATTTTTTAACTAGTGCAAGTTAATAACCAATCAGAATACATGTACCAGGTTATTAACCAACTGTAGTTGATAAAATAATATTTTGTCAGTCATTCTGCTCTGAGAATATATAATCAACTAAATATTTCCCTATCGTACTGTTTAAATATGAATACATACTACTCTCTCTGTGTGTGAATGTGAGTTTATGTGCATGACAGAGCGGGGAGGGGAGAGAGATATAAATAAAATAGTAAATTAAACTATGGTGGAGCCACTATAGTGGCTCATTCGAGGAATGCTGACTCCTAAGTTGGCTCATGAATAACAGGTCTGAGTATCTCTGTCTCAACTTATTTGAAGACTGTCTCCTTTCAGGTCAACCCTCAGTCAGTTTTTCTCAAAACAAAGCATGTTCAGTTTTTCCTCACAAGCCAGGTTTTCAAAAACTTTTATCGTTTTAGTAGCTCTCCGCTGGACTCTCTCTTATTTGTCCACATCTCTTCTGAAGTGTGGTGCCCAGAACTGGATATAATACTCTAGCTGAGGCCTTACCAGTTCCGAATGGAGTGGGTATTCATCAGAAAGAAATCCTAAAAAAAGTGGAAACATGGGCAAATTATCAAGAAGGACTACAAAAGAATAGTACAAGCATGTAGGGGAAAAAAAAATCTAAAAGGCTAAGGTAAGAAATTAGTTTCAACTAGGAAGAAACATAAAAGGCAATAAGAGATTCTTTAAATACATTAGCTACAAGAAAAGATGGAGGAAAGTGTAGGTTGTCTACTTATCTCTCCACCATTATTCGAGATTCCCCTCTTTATGCATCCAACCATTAGCTCTTTTGGTCTCATCAGACTAGAAGCCCATGTTCAGTTTCTTATCTGCCATTATCCTCCCCCCTTTTTTTTTGGAGCCACTGCTTCCAAACAGTTTCCCACTCTGCCAATATGACTTATGTTCTTTGTTACTAGATGTATCCATTTACAGTTACTCATATTAAAATATATATTGCTTGCTTGAAGCCAGCTTATGAAGCAACCCAGAATGCTTTGTATCTATGGGATGTCCTCTTTGTTATTTACCACTACCCCAGTTTTTTATATCATCTGCATACTTTACCAGCGACTATTTTTCCCCCCTTTTTCTCCTCCTCTCAGGTCATTGCGGGAAAAAAAATGTATCATATAGCATAGGGCCAAGAAACAATCTTGCAGGACCCCACTGAAAGCAGTCCTGCTGGCTAATGATTCTGTGTTTACAATTACATTTTGAGATCTATAAGCTAGTCAGTTTTTAATTAATTTAATGTGTGCCATGTTAATTTTATATCTTTTTAGTTTTTTTTAATCAAAATATTATGTGGTACCAAATCAAATCCCATATAAAATTTAAGTATATTATTTCATCATTAGTACCTTTATCAACCAAATTCATAGTGTCATCAAAGTATCAAGTTAGTTTGACAGGATTTATGTTCCATAACTATACTTGCATTAATTACGTTACTCTCCTTAAATACTTGGGTTATTGAGTCCTACATCGACCACTCCATTATCTTTCCCAAGATCAATGTTAGGCTGACAGGTCTATAATTACCTAGGTTATTTCCTTTAGCCTTTTAAAAACTTGCACATTAGTTTTCTTCCAGTATTCTGGAACTTCTAACTGCTCCTAGATTTATAGACAATCAGCATTAATAGCTCAGTGAACTCCTCAACCAGCACTTCTAAAACTCTTGGATCAAAGTTATCTGGACTTGCTGATTTAAAAATGTCTAACTTCAGCATTCTCCAGAGATACCAGTGGCATGGAAAGAGTATTATTACCATGATATGGTAAGACTGTATCATTTTTTCCCCAAAATAGACTAGGGATATTTAGTGAACACTTCAGCCTTTTCTACATAATTACTGATAATTCTACCATTTCTACATAGTAATGGGACAATAAAATTGTCAAGATTCAGTTTGTTCTGATATAATTTAAGGAAAAAACAACCTCTGCTCCTTATTGCCCTTAATTCCAAAGACAATAGATTTCTCTTGTATCTCTTTCCTTCCCTTATCAATCTTCTATAATTTCTAACTTCGACTTCCCTTTCCTTGCACATATGCATGTCCGCATATGTGGCACACACCAAACAAATTATAATTATTTGTATAGTTGCCTTCATTTCCCCTCTAAAGCAAAAAGTCTCTCTCTCTTCCTCAGCAGTATGCTAACTTTTTGGACATCTAGTGAAGTGGGCTTAAATGATTCCCAATTATAATTTACATTTCTCTAATTAACTTAATCTTCCTAGATGATTTGTCTCAATTGTTTTCAGATTTGAGAAACTGGCCATATTAAAGCACCAACAGTGTGTGTGAAAGGTATCGATTACTGGTCTGGACTTTATTCTGCTTCCACATTTTAAATGTGATCAAGACATCATTACATGTTGTCATGGAATGCACCTCCGTGCACACCAAGATATTATCTATGTAACTTTCCTGTTTACTTTTACAATGTAGTTGTGTAGTTTGACGCAAAATGTACCATTCCAGGTTCCCTTTTGAATACGTTGTCTTATTGCTGTAGTACAATGGTTCCTGCAGCATCAGGTATGTATACAGATATGAAGCATGTTTCCAGGTATTTTACATGACCCAGGGCTGCCTCTCAACATGGAGGCTATAGAGCTACCTAACAAAAGACAATGCAAACTGAGCTCCCTGGTTCAGGTGGAAAGAAAATCAGAAAGCAGCACAGGAGAGGGGGAGGTCTCCCACCATTTCTGAACAAAGAAGATCACCTGGCTAGAAGGAGGATTGAGGGGGGTTGGAAGGGATTTGAAAACAAGTACACACACTTGGAACAGTTAGAGGCTTTTGGTCAGACATTCATGATCTTGAAACATCTGCAAGAAGGATTAGGCCCTGCCTACTGACTGCAAAACCACCATTTAGCTGGATCTTGTGAGCAATTTGGGTCAGTGATGATAGATAGCATGAGTCCTACACGTTTTATTTGACTGCAGTAATTCCTGACTCCTTTATTAAATAATTGTGTATTGATTTGCTATGTACTCACTTAAAATTATATTCTAATCTATAAATTAGTATTTGTTTCATTTAAATCTGTGTGCACTTTAGAGGGTGTGAAAGTACGAGGCTGGGCATACTCAGTTCTTTGGTAAATGAGTGGACAAATGTTTAAGAGTCTACAGTGAGTGGGGAAGGGTCCCAAACCCTGTTCAACAGAAGCTTCCAGTGTACTGTCTGGGGCCCAGGGTACTCACTGGGAGATCATCCGTTGAGTGGCCAGGGGGTGCACAACCATGGACTGGGACCAATTACATGAAGGAGGCTTGTGTGGACTGACTCAAGTGAGTAGTCATCTGGCATAGTGGGGTAAGTGAGGGTTCAGAAGTGGAGATTGGGGGTCACAGCAGCACACTGGACCAGATTCTGGGAGGAGAGCATCACATATCCACTATTGTGGTGTGGTTTTGTTTTTGTTTTTTTTTATTTGGTTTTTTTTTTTTTTTTTTTACATGACCAGTACATCTTCATTTGTCAGACAAGGGATAATAAATTCCCCCAGGCTGGTTGCAACATTTTTTGAGTTAGGAAATTATCTATTACATTGAGAAATTCTAAGGAACTTTAGTTTTGGCGGCATGAGACCTTCAGTTTGTCACCAAGACTGAATCACTCATGATCATAACATTTTGCCTCACCATACATTATAGACAAATTCATAAGGAGCCAGATAGACTGTTTCCTAGTGATATGTGGTAGTCTGTAGCAGATACCAACTAACAGCGGTTCACTTCCAGAATCTTCTGTCTTCCTTCAATTGGGAGACAGGAAGGACCTCAGAAATTTCTTGGACCTTCTTTTTCTTCAGCGTGCTTCTAAGTTCCCTGAAATCATGTGCTATCAGTGTGGTATCCTGCCACCCAGTGTCACTAGTACTAATATGAACCACCTCCAGTGGACCTTTGTCTGTCAGTTTCCAAACTTCTCAGAGTTGTATGTGGAACCTGGGGTGAAGGAAGACAGTCCACTGTCCTGTTGTCTGCCTGTAACTTTTAGAACGTCCCTGCAATTCTTCTGACTACTGAATCTCCAACAACAATTGCCTGTCTTTTTTGATGCCTGAAGAGCTCTTTGCAGGAAAGCTTGATTTTCTGACAGGCTGGGCTGGGCTGCTATTTGCATGCATGTCCTGTATGTCTCTCCCCTTCCTTGGGCCTGCTGGATCTCGAGAGATGTCTTTCAAGAGTTCCCCCATCAAAGATCTGGTATTGACTTGCAACTCCTCTCACTTCTCATCCTTGTTTTGGCCTGTCCTCATCTATGTCCAGCCATGTATAATGGCACCATAATCTCCTGCCTCTGATGTTCACAAATCACCAGTCCTCCTCTCTGCCTTCTCCTTTCTCTGATTTCTCGGTGACCACCTCCATTCTCTTTGTGTGTGGGGTACTGGTGGTTCCTGAACTTGGTTGTCCAGGAATTCCTCAGATTTTCTCATTCTCAGGAGCATCTCTACATGCCCCTCCAAGGCAAGAATGTTCTCCAGTATAGCCATCAACTTGCAATTCAGGCACATTAAACTCCTTTGGTCTTTAGGCAGGAAAGAGAACATGGCACACCTCTTGCAGCTTACCACCACCAAATTCCCTGAAAAGTGCTTTTTAATCTAATTAGAAGAAAAGAATGTTAAGAGGAAAAGCAGGAATAGGAATTTAACTAAAAGACTTCCTTGGGGGATTCAGATATAGCTGCTGGGAAATTCTAGTTTGTAAAAGTTCTAAATAGAACAACAAATGGGGCCAATTTATTTATTTTCTCTTACCAAATAGGGTATTCCAAGTCAATCTATATCAACCCTCAGTAAAAAAGTTCTATGCAGACTCCTTTATTTTAAATGCAAAAGCAATTCAGCTCTTGACAGCAGGACAGAAAATGAGAATGAGAGAGAGCAAGAGAGTATGTGTGTTTTCAAAAATCACTTTGTTTGCCAGACTCAACAGCTTTAATCAGTTTAAGCGAAACTGCAGTCTAACACACGCTGTGCACTTGCAAAAGTTAAACCTACCATGCAGGCCTTATTTTCCCTTCCTCTCCATGAAAACTGAATGGGACGTGAGCATGAGGAAACAAACTCACTCTCCCCAAATGTCACAAAGAAAGGTAACCAAATGAATCTTTCATTCCTTGGCTTACAAAGCAGGGGACTATAAACCTTATATTTTCTTGATTCTACCTTAACTTTGTTATGCAGTACAGTTCTTCAGGGGAAAAGAGTTGATAATGTATATTACATCAGTGAGATAGAATTCATCAGCAGTGGAAGAAAAAAATTGATATTAGAGCTCTCTCTCTCTCTCTCTCACACACACACACACACACACACACACACACACACACACACACACACAC
>ML682018.1:22899939-22930272 GCA_007922195.1 Podocnemis expansa
CACACACACACACACACACACACACACACACACACACACACACACACGCTCCTTTACTTTTATTTCTGATTCACTCAAAAAGGAGAAGGAAGAAAGAAAAAATAAATAAATAAACCAATCTCGCATCAGACAGCAGTTTTCCAGAGACCTTTCCTTGGCCACACTATTTTAGGAGAGCTACTTGAAAAACACACAGAATGGTTACTAGGGAAACCAGAAACTATGGTAACTCAGAGCAGCCTTTCTTGTTCTAGGGAAGGAGAGAGGGGAAAAAAAGAAGCCATTCAAGCAATATCCCTTTGTCTTTGCATTCAGCTGGAGGTCTTTCTGCCTTCCTCCCTTCTTCATACAAGAGCTGCAGAACTACTTTTGACTCCTGTCCCTTTCTCGAAGACCATAATCCATGAAAGCTCCTTCTAAGATACAGAAATGGGATTGGAGCATTTCAAACAGTAAATAGGGCCAAGAATTAAGTCCACACTACTGTGTATGTCTTGCAAATTTTAGATCTTCCAACGTTAACAAGGCAGCAGTAATAAAACATGTGATTAAGCACCCTGTGAATGTTGTAGCATCTTTGTGACACTTGATGCAGGAGGATCATAGCTTGTACTGGCATGAGGATGAGATTCAGCACTGTGTTAAGTTTTTTCCATTCTTTGCTATGACTCCATATTCATACGGCACAAGATTGCCAACTCTAGCTACCTTAACCAATGAGTGTTAGCCCTAATCCATGAGAGAAAGTGGAGAGAAACTTCACTTTTCACTCTGGAAAACAGCTGTAGCTTTCATTTGAAGCACCCAGCAAACATGTATATGTATTTGAAAATCATCATGCTTGCATGATTTAAAGCAGTAAACAGCAAACAACATTGCCCTTGAGAACAGGTTAGACCAGCCACCACAGCTAAGCTAAATCAAAACAGAGACGATAACTTTTTATTTCACTATAATATTAAATAACAACCAGAATCTGTGCTAGAACTGAATGTGAATGTCCCCAAGATCTTATTAATAAGTGGCCCAACCAAAAATATCCTTTTTCATTCCTCTCATTTTTCTATGTTTGCCACTGTCAGAAAGAAAACCCAGAACATTTACATTTAGCATATTGTTACTGAAGTCACCCTTCAAAGTGTCTGGTAAAACAACACTTTTAAAAGACAGATCTACAAATGAATATCCTCAAAGGACACCTGGCTTTCTGTCAAAGTAAGAAGCAGCACAACTACAAATGCAAGTCTATTTTCTCATGATGGCAGTGGCAGACTCTTCCACAGATGTTTCAGAATAATTTGGAACAACCAGGGCCTCAGTGCAGTCTCTACTTGCACAAAAGAGATACAACAGGTTTTTATGATGGTTTTACAGTCATATTCTGTCACCCGTGCAGTGACTAAAATTCATTCCTGTGCAGGGAAAGTACAAAGATTAGGCACCTTTATTCTGAGGATTGAGGTGGGACATCAGTGGTAGCTAGCTTTCATACAAGGCCCGCTGAACAGGGACAGATATTACTCACATGGGTTTGCACACAAAAAAACCACACTAAAGTACATGCAGAGTAATTTGTGCCAGCTAAACAGAAGGGGTCACCATCTGAAAGTCAGACCTATCATTTTAACAACATAATTCGTAGTTCCTATGGAAGAGATCCAAAGCTATGGCTCTGCAAAAGAGACAAATCACTGAGTTTACACCTCTAGAGAGAGACATGTCAGAGCTTTACAGTGACAGGAAGAAAATCTCTTTAACGGTCTGTATCTCAGAGACTCAAAAATAAAACAGTCACTGGGGATCTCTGGACCCAGAATTTTTCTTCATTTCATTACAAAGACTGGACAAATTCTGAATCAACTCTCCTTGCTCCTGGCAAAACACAAAAAAGTAATTAATTCCAGGGTTTTGACCCAACATTAAGAAAGAAAGAAAGAAAGAAAGAAAGAAAGAAAGAAAGAAAGAAAGAAAGAAAGAGATCAACACTTTGAAATAACTCAGTTATATCCATTGCCTCCATCTGCACTAGTTACTGTTCAGATACCCAAATTGTAACTCCTCCAGCCTCCTCCTCCTTGCTGGGTTTTGTGAGTAATGAAGCCCATTTACTCTGGATCATGAGGTCAGTCCACAAATAAGACAAACATCCATCTTGCCTCAGCTCATCAAAGCTGGCGAGGGAAGCACTCCCTCTTAGGCTCTCAGCTAAGACTGGAACGCAAACTAAGTTCCTGGGGAGGAACAGGTACCTGCCTACAGCAGCACTGATAACCTGATGGAATCATGCTTGTTTGCCAAGGGAAGAAAGGGAGGTATGTTGCTTTTGCTAGAAGAAGGCTGTCCAAATGACCTCGAAGCGCCTATATACTTCATTACATCATATTCAGAAGAAAGCTTATTATGAAATTCCCAAACTCCTTATTGCACCTCTGAAAGAAAAAAAAAGTAAGAAGTCAGTAAAAAAATATCACTTTTCACTTTCAAAGAGCTTGATGGTCTAATCGACAGTCTTAAAATCTGCTAAGTCTTCATATTGCTCCTTCTATGAAAGTGAATCTATAAAAAAGCTAAATTTTTGCTCAAATTGGCAGAAGAGCATCTCACAGAGATGAAATAAAGCTGATTTGTTGAATCTGTATCTTTGGAAAATCTGTTCCTTTATTAAGTCTTTAAAAAAAATGTGCACAGCTCTATAAATCCTATTAGAAGATAAACCTATCTAAAGCTGCTGCTTTTCATCCTTCTCTGCCTCCAATGCCACAGGAGCATTTTTTTTTCCTAGTGTCACAAGGTGTGTGCTCTGCCTTTCAAGTAATTTACATCACTGTAATAATTACCTTGTTGACTTCAGATAAAAATGCTCATGGTATCGGGGGTGGGAGGGGGGAGATTTTCCCAGAAATCAGATGGTCAGTGACCTTAGTGGGGTGAGAGAGGATGGTGTTTTGCCTTGCCCTGCAATGTGAGCTAAAGGTTGATTGCCAGGATCATTTAGGTTGCTCTCATTTAATGATCTCTCTGACATTGCAGGGGCCTTGGATACTGGTTGCCGCCTGGTTTTTGGATGTCTGGTAATCTGAATAGGGTTATAGGCTCACCAATGAATCTGATCAGAAGATAGTGAGGTTCTTGTCCCAGAACTGGGCTACAGAGAATTGTTACAAGGATCCCCAGGATGCATGACGGGAATGCTGACTGATAACCAAATTTGTATAATTTTATAAGCTTTTATTAAGATAGCATAAACTGATAGATGTATGACTAATGGAAATGATTACTCAAATGAATAATGGTTAGAGTTAACAGTTCTTGCTCTAAGGCACATATGATCTATTTTTATACTGTATGCTTCAGATTAATATACTCACATTAATATACTTCCCTGATGGCCTACTTGAGAGAGATGTCTGGATTCTCAGCTCTTGGATTGAAGGGTGGGGGGCTTGGCTGTCTGAAAACTAAAAGTTATAAGTAATACGGAGTGTACATGGAGAACAAAGAATCTAGACAACACTAAGGAAAAGAACCCTAATGAAGAAGTAGCTGACGATCACACACTAGTAACATGGTTTACCCTTTTTATACCCTGCATAGTATAGGTCCTCCTTCTAAGTCCAAACTTAGCACTTCACCCACAGCTTGTTGTGGTGCACTTATTCTATAGGCTAGTAAGTTTGTGCATATTCATGACAAATGTACAACATTTCCACATCCTTTCCAGATGGTTCCAGGCAGCATGCTCATCTCATTTTTGTTACTTCTGGTCCTTTTTGTGGGTTTTGTGGTACACTTTTGAAGTTTATTTAGGCATAAACTGGACAGCCATCATGCTTTGATGCTTCCTATTTTATCTAGGGTGAAAGTCATAGTCACATATGCTGCTTCTCATTCCTTCTGTGGGCCACAGGGCTTGAACATATGTATATTCACTGCTTCAGCTTTCCATGCATGATGTGACCTGCAGGTAACTCTTGCATTCCAGCCTTAACATTTGAATATGAATCTATGACTCTATTATATGTAAAAAGCACAAATCCATAAGGAAAAGTATATGTCCAAGCAAGGAAGCTAATTCTATTGGCTGTCTTGGAACCTCAGTTTCCAATTCTCTGCCTGTGGTACATAATAATTTAATCACCTGATAGCTGCAATTCACTTGTCTAATTTCAATTGTTGGATTTCTTATGCAGGTGCTGTATGGTGTGGGTGGCCTGTGATACACAGAAGGTTAGATATAATGAGCTGGAAGGCACTTCTGGCCTTAAACTTCATGACTCTATAGTCACATGTACACAGTCCAAAATCTTGAGTCTCCCAGATCAGGTTGCCATCCCCAGCTTCTGCAACTCATGCAATCACTCTAAAAATAGCTGTGAAGACCACTCTTAAGACGACGTAGCACAAGCACTAAAGCCCATCCCTGTAGGACTGAGAGCCCAAGCACCAATCCAGGCCACAACTTCAAAGAGGTATCTACACAGCTACTTTTAGGGGGCTAAGGCAAGCCCAAATTTGTTGACCTGGGCTGGGACGTTTACTGTTACAGTCTGTGTAGTATACCCTACGTGTTCTTTGTCTTGCCCATGTACACATTAACTAACTGACAATAAAAAGTGGGTTGTTACAGAGCCACATGCTTTTTCTTGATGAACAAATGTACAAAATCCAAGTTGCTTTTTTGGGGTCATGCATGACAACCTGGAAATGCAAATGCAGGGTTATAAACTAGAGCCAGTGTAAACAAACTGAACTTAAAAATTTGCAGTCAAGTGCACTCAAGCACAGCACATCTAAAATTTGATGGCAGCTTAATTTAAATTAAAAAATTTTGGTTCTCAGTGAATTAAATATGAAATTGACTAAAACAACCATTATAGCAATCCCTGTGGTATTTATTTTGATATTAAGTTTTATTTTATTTTATTTGGACTTCACTCTTCTCAGTTTTCAATAGGCCAGAGATTTTTGCATTGATAAGGCATAAAAATACACGGATATTTTCAAGGAAAGTTGGAGGTCTGGGCAGCTGGTCAGGGAACAGCTGTGGGATTTGGCCCTGGGGAGATATTTGAGTTTGTGGGACAAGTACATTTCCTGGATCGCCCTGCTTAAATGATCAGTGGTGACCTATGGAATTTACATATTTTTATTATTATTAAACCTTTGTATTATCATATCACCTAGAAGACTACATCATGAAACTGCATTTGACTGTGCTAGGTGCTGTACAATCACAGAACAAAAAGACAATCGCTACCCCGAAGAGTTTATGGGCCACATATGTGACAAAACACAACATACAGCTATAAATAGACTGGGCATACAAGGGAAAAAACAAAGCAATACTGGTCAGCATAACAGGCAGTGGTCTCTGTGAACCATCAGCAACTGCTGTGAACTTAATGGCAGAGCAGAGTTTTCAGCAGATATTTGAAGGAGAACAATGAAATGGTTTGAGGATGTTTGCAGGGTGCTCCTCCCAAGTGTGTGGTGCAGCATGAAAGAAAACATGAAGGAGCTTGTTTGAAAATTGAACAAGGGGGCAATTGACACTAGCATTATGAATGAATGAGAAGAGGAAATCCACTTCTCAAAAATGAGAGACAGATGATAGATAAGGAGGGGAGAGGCCACAAATGGTCTTGAAATTGAGGAAAAGTAGCATATGATTGATGCAATAGAGAAAGAGTAACCAGTAAAAGGATGTAAAAAAGGGGTGATGTAGCCAAATCAATGAGTCATGAAAATCATCTATGCAGGAGCATTCTGAATGGATATTAGTGGCAGTAATTGAGACAAGATCATGAGAGGCTGGACAAAGTTATATCTGTGTGGATGGATAGGAAAAGCCGTGTGTTAGAGAAGTTCTGTAGAAACACTCTGCCAAACTTCCAGTTATGGCCTAGATGTAAGGACCCAGAGAAAAGTCCAAATCAAGAATAAGAACCAGAGTGCCAGGCAGGATAACAGTGGTGGTGTTCAAAATGATTGAGAAAGGTGGTAATGGGGAGTGTGTGGGGGGAGGGGAGACAGAGCTCTGTTTTTAGCCATTTTTCATACACAGCAACCCACTGAGATTATTTGGGGAGTTGTTTCCAGCTGCCTGCAGACTGAGGAAGGTAACGCTATATTGCAATTCACATCTTCATGATTTCTTCAGAGCAGTAAGAGCTAGTTTTGTTTGTTTGTTTCAAATGAAAGCTCAGATTTTGGATCACAATTATGTAATACATTCCATAGCTATGCAAACACAATTCTTGGAGCATTTGTTGGGATCCATACAAAGTTTAAAACATTTAGCTAAGAGACAAACAGTTGCACCTTTGCCCAAAACATTGTGATAAGCAAGCTTATCTCTGAATATAAATAAAATCGTAGTCATGTAAAACTCATTTATCTAGATAAATGTCTATGGGTTTAGAGATAGTCCCATGTTCTGTTTTCCCAACGAACACACTGAGTGTGGACACACTATGACAATGGAACTCTTGGACCAATGAAATGAGGATCTCCCACCTAATTTGTTTCTGATTTCACTGAAGCCTGAATCGGATGAAGTACTGAGCATCTTAAGAAAGGTGCCAATGACTTGCAATTCCCAGCAACTTCAGTGGGAGTTGTGGGTACTTGGCATGCCTCAAGGGATACACAGTCCCTCGCAGAATCAATCTGACAGTGAGAAAAGCCAAAGAATTCAAACAGGTGTTTTGTACTGAAGTCTCCAGTGCTAAAAACTATTCTATATTTGTAAAAGTTCTGAGGAGCCAAAATTGGAGAAAAGTAATTCAATCATCTTTGTCTGTCAGTAGGTTGGGTTAAAAATAATAAACTGCATTAAAAGAAATTGACTGCATTTAATGAGTTTTAAGCTAAAATGTAATGAAAAGATCCCCAGTTGGCTTAGGATGCACTAAAAATTCTCTAGCCAGGTTCCAAAGGGGCAGCTCTCTTAGTTTAGTAAAGCAAAAAAAGCAAGGAGTCTTCTAGCATTTAAAGATTAACAGATTTATTTATTGTATGAGCTTTCATGGGAGAAAATCCCACTTTGCCAGACACTTTGAAGTGGGGGAACTTACAGAATTGGATGAAAATAAACACAGGGAAGTGTAAGATATGGGATCAGGTCATACTGCAACAGCAAATCAGAGCATTTGTAAGGATTCAAACTCTAAGACACAGCACACAGAGGAAGGGTGAAGTCAAATAACCTGTTAAAATGTGAAAAGAATCCATAGTCACGATTCAGCCCTGCTTTCACACAATCTAATCTGCATATTATTTGAATTTTGGCTGTTTCCCTTTGAAGTCTTGATGTGCCATTGATTTTCTTGAGGACCATCATTAACAAATCATCAATGGAGTGATTAGGAAGATGGAAGTGTTCAGCAACTGCTTTTGTGTGTGTGTGTGTGTGTTGTGATTTCTGATGTCAGTTTTGTGCTTATTTATTTTTCTGCATAGGGACTGTCCTGTTTGTCTAATGTATAAGGTGTAGAGTCATTCCCAGCACATGATGGCATAAATCACATTAGTGGATAAGCAAGAGAAGGGCCCTTTGATGGAGTAGCTGGCTTGATTAGGTTCTATGATGGTGTCTTTAATGCAGATATGTAGACAAATTTGTCAGCATGGTTTGTTGCAGGGATATGTGCCTGCTTTAATGTTTCTGTTGTTAGCTCTGTAGTTGCTGGTGAGCATCTGTTTAAGGTTTGGGGGTTGTCTGTAGGTGAAGAGAGGTCTGTCCCCCCAAGGCGAGAGAGAATAAGGGGTCATCTTTTAAAATAGGCTGGAGGTCCTTAGAGATCTATTGCAGAGGTCTGACTTGAGGATTGTATTTGGTGACCAGTGGTGTTCTATTGTTTTCTTTTCTGGGCCTTTCCTGTAGTAGCTGACTGCAAGGTAGCCGTCTGGCTCTGTCAGTCTGCTTCTTTACTTCTCCAGGTGGGTACTGTAGTTTTAAGAAAGATTGTTAGAGATCCTGAAGATGCCTGTCTCTGTCTGAGGCATCAGAGCAAATGCGGTTATATCTTAGGGCTAGGCTGTAGACAATGAATCATGTGGTGTGTTTAGGATGGAAGCTGGAGGGATGTAGATAACTATAGCGATCAGTAGGTTTTCGGTATAGAGTGGTGTTGATGTGTCCATCCCTAATTTGTATTGTTGTGTCCAGAAAGTAGATCTCCTGTGCGAAGTGCTCCAGGCTCAGATTGTGGGGTGGGAATTGTTATAAGTTCCCCCTCTTGAAAGCATCTCATGAAGTGGGATTTTCTCCCACAAAAGCTCATGTAATAAGTAAATCTGCTAGGCTATGTCCCCATACACAGTTTTATTTTGAAATAAGTCATTCCGAAATGAATAATTTTGAAATAAAAACCTGGTGGGGGGCTGAGCTGGCACCCACAGCTTCTGGGTGAGCAAGTGGAGCACTGGCAGAGGGAGCTGGGTGCCCCGTTCCCCCAGCCCCTGGCTGCCTGGAAGTGGCCAGGGAATATGCTGGCTGAGGCTACCCTGGCCGCTTGTGAGTGGCGGGGGCGGGAGTGCCGGTTCCCCAGCCCCTTGCAGGCTCTACAGCCATTGCTGGGCGCAGGGGGGGCGGCAGGCGCCCCGGCTGGTTTTGCCCACCTGTTCCCCTTGCTGGGGGCGGGGATGAAGTGGGCTGGGGCACCTGTCACTCCCTGCTCCCGGCAAGGGGGGGCCACGGGCGAAGCTAGCTTGGGCACCCACTGCCCCCCTGCACCTGCCCTCAGCACCATGGCCAGGTGCATGGCACCCTGGGAGGAAGGTCAAACCTGTTTCGAAACAGGGGTTGTTTTGAAACAACGTGTCCTAACCGTGTTGTTTTGAAATATCCCTTTCGAAACAAGGGTTATTTCGATTTCAGACAAGGTTTAGCAGTTTCGAAATAACTGCCCTTATTTCAAAAGGACAGAGTCCCGTCCTTTCAAAATAACAAAACATCGTCTGGACCTAACAAGTTTTACTTCAAAACAACAGCTGTTGTTTTGAAATAAAACTCTTGTGTGGACATACCTTTAGTGTTTAAGTGCCACAAGACTCCTTGTTTTTTTTTTTTGCTTTACCAGACTAGCACAGCTGCCCCTTTGGAACTTGGCTAGATGCAAGGCACTGAATAAAGTCTGAAGTGGAAATCCATCAACTTCATGAAATAACTTGTACAGATTCAGACATCATCTTCCTTTCCAAGTGCAAACAACTGGACATCATACCTAATAGACTGAGGGTAAAAGCCCTTTATGATCAATATATTACACAGACTACAGTGAGAGATTATGCTATAAACTCTCACAGAAACTTAGAAACCACTTGATCAGCATCCTGTACAGCAAATAGAAGAAAATTAGAAATGAAATCTCACCACTGGATTCTCTCATACAAATCCAGTCTACAGCACATTCTTCTACTTGCTGGACTTCACAAAAAGGAGAAAAACCATCTACAACACACACTTTACTTTCCTACAGAAGAAAAAAGACACCAAACTATCTAAACTACTATACACCACTAAGGACAACAAGAGTAACACCTTCAGCCCAGCCAACAACATTGTTAATCTTTCGAGCTACGCACTTACTCCAGTTTAGGAATCTGTACTATCTCAAGGACCTTCCTTCTGCCCAACAACCACCATACAAAAGATAAAATTCTCCTGTGACCTGGAGGACTACTTTCATCATCTAAGACTCAAAGAATTTTTCCATAAAACCAATGATCAATGCAGTAGTGTATAAGGTACCTTCCTCCAAACACAGCAAGAAGAAATATTCTTCATGGATTCCTCCAGAAGGTCAGAACAAGAGACTAGACTTCTACCTTGATTGTTTCCACCACTGTGCAAAGGCTGAAATTGTGGACCAACAATGTGTCTTACACCATAATAGTGTAGTGGCTAACACATCTGCGTCACATGTGACAGGTCCTAGGTTCAAGCCCCAGGAGGTTGGACTACATGATCTCATGAGATCCCTTCCAATCCTATGATTAAATTTTAACTAGGATTCTTTCCATGAACAATAATCTGAGCCATGCAGAATGCAATGCCATCCACAGCCTCAGAAATGATTCTGACATTATTATAAAGAAGGATGACAAAGGAGGTACAGTCGTCATCATGAATAAACTGGATTACAACCAGGAGACTTATAAGCAACTCTCCAACACAACATTCTACAAACCTCCTTTCTCTGACCCCACTGAAAAATACCATAAGGAATTACAACGCCTACTCAAGAAACTACCTAAGGCAGCACAGGAACAAATAAAGACACACACACCACCAGAACCCCAACCAAGAATATTCTATCTACTACCTAAAATCCATAAAAAAGGATACTCTGGACACCCATCTTTTCAGGCATTGGCACTCTTACAGCAGGGTTATCTGGCTATGTGGCCTCCCTCCTCAGACCCTACCTCATGAACATCCCTAGCTATCTTCGAGATACCATGGATTTCCTGAGGAAAATCCAATCCATCCGTGAGCATGGTGACAATACTATCCTGGCCATTATGGATGTAAAAGCTCTTTACACCAACATCCTACACAAGGATGGATTACAAGCTAGTAGAAGAACCATCCCAAATGATGCCACAGCACAGCTTGTGACTGAAATTTGTGCCATTGTACTCACCCACAACCATTTCAGATTTGAGGACAATTTATACCTCCAAGTTAGTGGCACTGCTATGGGTACCCACATGGCTCCACAATATGCCAACACTTATATGGGTGACTAAGAACAATGTATCCTCAAGTCTCATCCCAAAGCACACCTCCTCTATTTACGCTATATGGACGACATCTTCATCATCTGGACCCATGGCAGGGATGCTCTCAAAGCTTCCACACAGATTTCAACAATTTCCACCTAACAATCCAATTGAGCCTGGAACACACCACACAGGAGGTCCACATTCTTATTGCATGAGCTTTTGTGGGAGAAAATCCCACTTCATGAGATGCTTTCAAGAGGGGGAACTTATAACAATTCCCACCCCACAATCTAAGCCTGGAGCACTCCGCAGAGGAGATCTACTTTCTGGACACAACAATACACATTAGGGATGGACACATCAACACCACTCTATACCGAAACCCACTGATCGCTATAGTTATCTACATCCCTCCAGCTTCCATCCTAAACACACCACACGATCCATTGTCTACAGCCTAGCCCTAAGATATAACCACACTTGCTCTGATGCCTCAGACAGAGACAGACATCTTCAGGATCTCTAACAATCTTTCTTAAAACTACGGTACCCACCTGGAGAAGTAAAGAAACAGACTGACAGAGCCAGATGGTTACCCCATAGTCAACAACTATAGGAAAGGCCCAAAAAAGAAAACACCATCACCACTGGTCACCACATACAACCATCAAGTCAGACGTCTACAACAGATCATTAAGGACCTCCAGCCTACTGTAAAAAATAACCCCTCACTCTCTCTAGCCTTGGGAGACAGACCTCTCTTCACCTACAGACAACCCCTGAACCTTAAACAGATGGTCACCAGCAGCTACAGACCTAACAACAGAAACATTAAAGCAGGCACATATCCCTGCAACAAACCATGCTGACAACTTTGTCCACATATCTGCACTAAAGACACCATCAAAGGACCTAAGCAGGTCAGCTACTCCATCAAAGGGTCCTTCACCTGTTCATCCACTAATGTGATTTATGCCATCATGTACCAGGAATGCCCCTACACCTTATACATTATGCACAAAACTGACATCAGAAACTACAACACCAAAAAAAAGTTGCTGAGCACTTCCATCTTCCTAATCACTCCATTGATGATTTGTTAACGATGGTCCTCAGAAACATCAATGGCACATGAAGACTTCAAAGGGAAACAGCCAAAATTCAAATAATATGCAGATTAGATTGTGTGAAAGCAGGGCTGAATCATGACTATGAATTCTTTTCACATTTAAACAGGTAATTCGACTTCGCCCTCCTCTGTGTGCTGTTTCCTAGAGTCTGAATCCTTACAAACACTCTGATTTGCTGTTGCAGTATGACCTGATCCCATGTCTTACACTTCCCTGCATTTATTTTCATCCAATTCTGTAAGTTCCCCCACTTCAAAGTGTCTGGCAAAGTGGGATTTTTCTCCCATGCAAGCTCATACAATAAATAAATCTGTTAATCTTTAAGTGCCACAAGACTCCTTGCTTTTTTAAAAAATTCTCTGAAATGGAACTAACTGCCTAAGTTTCAGTACAGAAAACTTTTTTACTAATCTGACTAAAGAGATGCTGTCCAAGTCCATTCTGGACATTTCAGAGAGGGAGTACTAGAGCTTCCTTAGGACTCATAATCTATGGGAGTAATGGAGAGCTTCATATTGTTCAGAAGACCCCACAAGTATGTTATCTAGACTAAAAATGGACCAATAAGGATGTCAAGACATTTACTACTTGATCAGCTAACATCTTCATTGCTGAATCTTAAGCAACCTCTGTTTATCCCTCCCTCACCTGTCACTTCATCCTTGATCTGTAGTCTCTCTTGTTAGCCCAAGAGCCCACTATGACTCCCCAGGTACTGAAATCCTTTCAGTTTTGCCCTCAATGTCTTTGGTAATGCAGTTACTTGTCGGTGATATAGAAATCTTTGACATATTGGAAACTGAAAATTTAAAACCAGGCAAAGGAACTGGAATTTAACAGTAAAGTAAGTAACAGAGCAGCAAATGCACTGATGGTGTTATGGAATTTCAGATTTAATTTATTAAAGCCCAATACTTTTTAATGCAAAGGAAATGGCTACAGAATTCCCAGTATGCAGCAGAATCCAGGAGTTTAGCTCCAGACTCACAGTTCGGCTTGCTGTGTTGTATACGGAGATCTGTGTACTACAAAGGCAATGTGAAGGGAAACTGGCACCGACTCTGCTACCTTTTAACATGCGAGAAATTATATGTTATTCTCCAGACCTATCAATCTTCCATCTTCCATAGTCTGGCAGCAGCAGGTCTTGCTGCTGTGGAGAGTTCTCTGAAAGGAGATCTGAAGTTGCGTAATGCATGGAAAGTGACTGTAGAATTTGCGAGGAGGCAGTTGGGCTGTGAATCTTAGCAGTAAACAAAGAAGTTCTGTGGCACTTAAAGACTAACAAATGTATTTATTGCTTGAGCTTTTGTGGGTGAAAAATCCCACTTTGTTAGATGCTTTGAAGATGGGGGAACTTACAGAATGGGAGGAAATAAATGCAGAGAAGCGTAAGTCATGGGAACAGGTCACACTGTAACAGCTAATCAAAGCAGTTGTAAAGATTCAAACAGTAGGGAACAGCATACAGAGGGAGATGAGATCGAACCACCTGTCATAATGAGAAAAAATTCTTGACAAGCCACAGTGCATGTTTTCCTTTCCTGGTAATTCAATATTCTATGGCAGTTTGTCTAAGAGGAGGTTGCTAACCACAGTGTCCTGGGCACATTCCATTTGGAGTAAATACATTTTCCGTATCAAATTTCTTACTGAATACATTATTCTTATTCACATTGTCTTAGTGTTTTGTGTGGTGCACTGTTGAATCATTGACTTGATCCACCCCATAGGTATTTGCATTTGCATAGCAGCTAAAATGCTGTCTGCATATACATGCAGCACTCTTCTGTGTTTCTAAAAATCATGCCAGAATCAATGACTTCTGGGAGTGTAGGGAATAAGCAGGACTGGACATATGAAAGTTAATGGGAACAAAGATCCAAAGGGGTAGCCGTGTTAGTCTAGTTCAGAAAAACAAAAAAGGAGTCCTCTGGCACTTAAAGACTAACAAATTTATTATTGCACGAGCATTCCTGGGAGAAAATACCCCTTCATCAGACGCTTTGAAGACAAGGGAAACTACAGAATGGGTGGAAATAAATGCAGGGGAGTGTAAGTCATGGGAACAGGTCACACTGTAACAGCAAATCAAAGCAGCTGTAATGATTCAAACAGTGGGAAACAGCATACAGAGGGAGATGAGGTCAAACCACCTGTTGTAATGAGAGAAAAATCCAACGTCCTTATTAAGTCCTGAAGCAATGCAACCAAATTTGCAAATAAATTCAATCTCAGCAGCTTCCCTTTGAACCCTTGATCAAGTATTCATCTCTCTGAGCACAACAATTAGCAAATTATTAATGGAGTGATCACAAAAGATTGAAATGCTGACCCACTGGTTTTAGAATGTTGTGATTTCAGACGTCAAATTTGTGCCTATTTACTGAGTTGCACAGACTGTCCTGTTTGTCCAATATATAAGGCAGAGGGACATTTCTGGCACAGGGTGACATAAATCACGTTGGTGGATATGCAGGTGAATGAGCCTTTGACAGAGTAGGTGGTATTATTAAGTTCTGTAATCGTGTCTTTTGTGCAGATATGTGGGCAAAGTTGGCAGTTTAGTTTGTTGCAGGGATATGTGTCTACTTTAATGGTTCTCTTGCTAGGTCTGTAGTTGCTGGTGAGTATCTGCTTAAGGTTGGGGGGCTGTCTGTAAGCGAGGAGGGGTTTGTTTCCCAAGGCTTGAGAGAGTGAGGGATCATTGTGTAGAATAGGGTGTAGATTCCTGAGTATGTGCTGAAGAGGTCTGACTTGGGGATTGTAGGTAATGTACCCAGCTGTGGAAGTGAAGAAACAGAGTGACAGAGCCAGGAGGGTACCCCAAAATCAACTATTACAGGAAAAACCCAAGAAGGAAAACAACAAAATGCCTCTGTTCCCCAGTGTTTGAATCTTTACAACAGCTTTGATTTGCTGTTATAGTGTGACCTGTTCCCATGACTTACACTGCCCTGCATTTATTTCCTCCCATTCTGTAAGTTCCCCCATCTTCAAAAGAGCCTGATGAAGTGGGATTTTCTCCCACAAAAGCTCATGCAATAAATAAATTTGCTAATGTTTAAGAGCCACAGGATTCCTTGGTGTGTTGTTTTTTTTTGTTTTTGTTTTTCTTTTTTACTGAACTAGACTAACACAGCTGCTGCTTTGCATCTTAGCTATGTTAACCAAAACACCAGGGAGTAAACAGGGAACCACCCAGAAATTTTAAAAGCCATAAATTGTCACAGCCTGTCCTGAAGAGCCTTCAACTGGGGTTGCAAAGAATTCATATGCTCTGTGGATCAGGCACCAGAGGAGTCCTTCCACATATACTAACCAGTGGGTTACGTGTGCATAAAGCCCTTTTCAATGGAGGCTCCTGTGCAGCAGTGTAAATAAGCTGACCACTATACATCTGAGGATGAGGTGGGCCAAAAGATTCACTACTTCACTGATCCTCTGGTTCTCTGCCCCTCAGAGAAGGTTAACAACTGATAGTCAAGCTTGACCAACCTAGGTAATAAGGTTTCCCAGCACATCTGCCCAGCTCCCATGACATGAAATTTTTTGGCTAAGGACATTAATAAGAGAGAGAAAATGTTCTGCTTTTTGGTGATTAAAAAACCAAGCCCCTATACATCTCACTGCATTTCAGACTCTCATACTCTGGGAAATTCAGCTCTTTGAATCAGCACACCTAAAAGCCTCGAAGAAATGAGAATGCACTAATATTACCACTCCTGAGCACAAGTTGTTCAGACAAGCAGCAATGGGCTCATTCTGCCTTCAGCAATGTCACTGTGCTGAACACTCTGTTCCTTGGTATGGTAAGGCATTTAGGGAGACTGTGAAGAACAGATGACTCTGCTGAAGCATTGAATCTTTTAGACCCAGCATAAACAATGAACCAAAAGCAATATTGATGCAGCTGCCTGAACAATGGACAGGAGTTACCACTGCCAATACACTTTCCCCTCTGGAGGCAGGTGGAGGAAGAACTGCATTGGAAGCAATTAGTTTTGCAATGGAAAACAAATCAATTGCAAAAGCAAATTTTCAATCCCCCGTCTAACACAATAACAGGTAGTATAAAATTGATTTTGGTTTCTGGTTTTATTACTCTCTGGCCAGATGGGATTATTCTTTTCCAGAAGGTGACAATTTAAGTGAGTAAAAACTTTGCTAGTTCCCTGCCCCATATCCTTTACATTTTCAAGATACTGTGCTTGCATTTAATCATCTAACTTCCAGTGACCGTGGCCTCCCAGTCAGGGAAACATCAGGCTGTATTTTGAGTCCATCCTAGTTGAGGACAGAATATATTTATTCTTAGATTTAAGAACTAACTGAAGAGAAATGTATCCAAGGCTTTTAGTTCCCTCACACACCACTAACACCACAGTTATATGTCAGCAGCATTAAATGGTTAAGCCAACAGGAGCACCACCAGCCAACCATCTGCAAGAGCTCCTTTCCACACCATCATCATCTAGGAACTGTATACTCTAGCTTAAACCCAATGGAACAGATGTCTTTGTCCAGAATTCAGAATCAGAATTCAGCTGAACTGAGAGTGAGTGCAAGGATTTGTGTAATCAGTTACCAGTTTTTAGATCCACCCCAAGCATTTCCTCACTTTTAGTAAATCTTCCAAACTATTATTATAATTGAACATTAAGGTTAAATATAAACTTCAATGACATGCTTCAGTGGGCTTTATGTATGTGTCTAAATGCTACCCTGAAAAGAAGTTTTCCTGAATCAGGGCCTTATGGAGTGCCATGCAACTGCATCTCTGAAAACCAATCCATTAACAATGATATTTTGGACCATTTAATAAGATGAGGAAAGAATTAGGGGACCAACAGGTTGATTTTGCAGATCCTTCCATCCCCTAGCTAGTGACTCAGCGATCTCAATCCACTTCTCAAGGGATAAGCATTCATGCAACACAACTGTGTTAACTGGAAAGCT
The DNA here is from genome assembly GCA_007922195.1 of Podocnemis expansa. Taxonomy (NCBI): domain Eukaryota; kingdom Metazoa; phylum Chordata; order Testudines; family Podocnemididae; genus Podocnemis; species Podocnemis expansa. The sequence continues at coordinate 22,916,760 of ML682018.1, forward strand.
GCTTGGTATTTGCATTGAAAGTCCCAGCCCTGAGTCAGATCAGGATGTGTGGGCAAACTTTATTAAAATATATTTTGCTTACCTTTTTTAAATTAAGTAACAAAGAGGCAAACATCAGAAATATTCTCAAACCCAGAGAAATTATGAGTTCAATACGCCATTCAGCTGCTGTGAGAAAATATTAAAATGACCTTCCAGAATATAAACTCAGACTTTTATAAGTACTACTATTCTAAATGAAAGAATGAATGTGTGAAACACATTAGAGGAGGTTAATTATGCCAGTTTACAGTTGTTTGAATTGTGTTGAGAGGTTACCACTACAGATCAGAACAACAGGACAACAGCACAAAAGCCTACAAAGAAACACTGGTATTAAAGAAACAATAATAGTAAAAAGTACAGGAAGAATATGACAGTAAATATACAGGTAGAATGGAAAGACTTCAAACTCTCCAGGAGGCAAACACAACATGATATACCATAGTCTGTCATTCAGCTCAAATTATGAACTAACCTTAAATATTCCTTCAAGATAATATTAATACTTACTTACAGAGTCTTGCAAGGAAGACTGTTGCCTGTGTGTTAGTAATTCCTCACAAAGGATTCCATTGTTTTGAGATGTACACATGCACACACATATGGGTAAAGTATTAAAATACTATAGGAGGCAAAAAGAAACTCTCAAGGTCTTAGATCTTTTAATGTTAATACACAATATGTAAGTTGGTGGAGTTCCCACTCAAAGAACAGATACCACATGGGCTATGTCCACACGTACATCGTTATTTCGGAATAGTTATTTCAAAATGAGTTATTTCAAAACAAAGTCCTTATTTCAAAATAAATTAATTCAGATTAAGAAAATGTTAATTCAAATTAAGAGAAAAGCTCAAAGCGAAATAGCATGTCCAAACACAGGACTTGCTATTTTGCTTTTGGAGACAGGGTACCATCGGAGGTGTGGCAACACGGCCCCCTCCCTGGGCCATGCCCCCACCCAATATAGGCTAAAAGGAAGGCACCCTGGGAAGGAGAAGGGCAAAAATGTTATTTCAAAATAATGTTTATTTTGAAATAACACATCCAAATGGCGTAATTTTGAAATAACCATTTCGAAATAACTATCGTTTTGATTTAAAGAAGGTTTAAGCTATTTCAAAATGGCAGCTCTTATTTTTAAACGATGGAGCCTGTCATTTTGAAATAAGAATACATCGTGTGGACCTAATCTCTTTCATTTCAAAATAACCAGTGTTATTTTCAAATAAAGGAGACGTGGACATACTTACTGAAAAGTCAAAAACAGTCTTGGTGCCTGGCATACAGTGTTACTAAAAAGCAGACAGTTCTAAAATAATGCCAGTCTAAACCTGTCTCCCAATCTTAGCTTTCTCTCCAGGCTTTGTGGTGCATGGGATTCATGCATTTATGATCTGTCCTTCCAGACCTAGCTCCCCATATCATGAATCCCATCTCTCTTACATTCCTAGAATCTGCTGAGTCCTACCTTCTCCAATGTGTCAATAGCAAATAAGCTGCAAATTCTTGCAAGATTCTTCTAGCACCAGCTAACAGACTGAGGTAGCAAATCAGTCCTGCCTCTTCATGATAGCACTGCTCAGAAGCATGTGGATCTATTTTAAATGAATCTCCCAATAGATTACCTCACCACAATCTATCCCAGACTATGATGTTGGGTCATCTCCTCCCAAATGGGTGAGAGAACACATGGACTTGAAAATGCGGATCCAGAAAATTTACAAATAAAGCTTTGTTAGACCTACAGAAGACTTTCATGGGGTACGTCTACACTGGAGCTTTAAGTTGACTTAATCTCCCTTAAGTCAACTTAAGGAAAGACATGTCCACATTGGACTTAATAACTCCATTCCTTAAAAGTCAATTTAAGCATTAAAGTCGACTTTATTAAGTCAACTTAACACCTTGTAGATAGGGTTGTCTATGCTATAGGCTTTGTTAAATCAACTTAAAGTCAACTTAACAGAGCCCTCCAGTGTGGACGTAGACTTTAAGTAGACTTTGTTAAGTTGACTTAAGTTTTAAGTCGACTTTGTTAAGTCAACTTAAAGGCAACCTTGTTAACTCAACTTAACTGAGCCCTCTAGTGTAGACGTAGCCCATGGAGAACACCTAGTTAGAGGCTCCTTCTCTTTTAAACCAAAGCACTTCTGCTGATTGCCACAGTGGCAGTACAGTACAGTAGGAGAGATGCAGTATCTCCAATAAGAAGGTCCTCCAAGCCTTTAAGACAAATGCCTTGACCACTACAGGCAGAGAACCACATATTTTTGCCAGGTGATAAAACTCAAGATAAAGCCTGGTGTAGTGTAAGAACTGGAGATCACCTAAATTCAAAATTTTAGTACTACACAAAACTCCAACACACTGAAATTTGATTTTTCCCCCAAAAAACTGGAAGAAATTTCAATATCTTTTATATAACAGAAATTTCCAGAATATCAAAATGAGTTCTATTCCAGTGGTTTCCAACCTTTTCCTTTATGCAGAATACTACATTGTCATTGACAGCTTTTCTGAACCATGTTATAACTGCCAAATGTGCAAAGAGCCTTGGTTCACATTGACCTGGTTCACACTGACATCATGGAAAAGTGCCTCTATTTAAATTCATTGAATGTTATATTACAAGAGGATGTTTATGAAGCAAATTGCATTGTAAATAATAATGTAATGTGGAATACAATAGATATGAGGTACATGGGAGTATATTGTTATTTCACTATCTATATTTTCCCCTTATGGACCACCCGCAGACCACCAGTGGTCCATGGACCACAGGTTGGGAACAATTTTATCTATTCAGTTTATTGAACTGACCAAAAATGCTAAGTTTTGAGTAAGTGACATATTGATTCATGGGAGTTGTAATTCAGGAGCCTAATTCCTCCAATTTCTCCTTTCAACAAGACTCTACGTAGACGACCTTGTCTTCCACAAAGCTCCAATGTATCATGAGATTTCCATGATGCACAGCACAGGTCAGTCAGTAGGCAAGCCAAATTACATTATGGGAGTTGTAGCTGTTCACAGAACCCACCCATAAGACAGAATGGGGGCCCAAAGTGCCACTCCCATATGGCACCATATTAATAGTGAAATGCAATCTAAAGTTTTGTTAAACTGATTTGAAACTAAATATTTTGAATCAGTTCAAAAAGGAAAATATTCCAATTTGGGTTGTACTAACCCAACATGAAATCTTGTCTTTCAAGTTTCCCAGTGGAAAATTCTGATTCCTATGGGCCAGTGACAGTAGTCTAGCCTGCCTGCTTCTCCCACCGAGGTCTCAACATTTCTTGCAGTGTAGCCCCATCCTCATAGAATGCTTTCCCTGAATCAGTCTTCAAGACCACTGCTCTCCCCACTTTCAAATCTCATCTCGAGTACCATTTTCCTTTGTGACACCTTTAAGAAAGGACAGGTAAAGAAGAGTTAGATATAACTGAGGTACTTCTTAGCACCTCTTTCTTTGGTAATTGAAGTACTCTCTTTGGTAAGCAACCTGTCCTCATGGATTGCGAGCTATTACCAGGACCTTTTCCTTCCTCAGGACTAGTACAGTGTTAAGTACAAATGGACCCATATGCTACTGTGGTAGAATCATTAAACTGCAACTTGGATGACTTCCGACTCCTTAGGAATTTCAGAGAAAGAAATATTTTCAGGAAATGTAAGTGCAAAAATGGAGTCAACATCCAGCTTACACTGGAACTATTCTTTCCATCTTTCCTATAGAATCACAGTAGCAACTCATTAATAAAACAATTGTTTCTCTTTAAATTTGCCTGCAACATGGAAATATGGATTAAGTTTGAAAGGGCTTTTATCAATCCATTAAAAATTAACTACTTTTTTATTGATTAGGCAATTTGTAATATGAATATCTTTGCAGGTTTTTTAAAAAACTTTATGTGAATGTATTTCTGTTCCACCGGTCAACAGGGAACTTTGATGAAATAAGATACAATTTAAATAGGTTATTACTATGTCCTAAATCAATATTTTAAAGTAAGATACTTTAACAATCTGTCTCTGATTAAAAAAAAACAAAACAAACAAAAGAAGTCTTCAGGCCATCAATTCTAATGAATGTTTTGAAATAAGCCTGAGCTGAGGAAGCATCAAGAATGGAACAAAAAAGAGCTCCACATTAGGATTACCCAGACTCACCCCAAAAATAGCTTTTTTGCAATGTCCTTTTCCACAAGGCACAGGAGGAGGTAGGCTACACTCAGCAGAGAACAATATTTTATGTTATTATAGCTGTATCAGTCCCAGGATATTAGAGAGACAATGTGGGTGAGGTAATATCTTTTATTGGAGCAACTTCTGTTTGCCTCTCTCACCAACAGAAGTTGGTCCAATAAAAGATATTACTTTACTCACCTTATCTCTCTAGAGATAAACATGACATTTTTGAGCTGATACAAATATAATATCTGAATGAAATTGCATCAAATAACACAATATTTTTGCCCCTTTGCCAAGCGGCAGCTGATAGGTTCCCATTAAAGAAGAAATAGGTGACACATAGTCTGGTGTATTCTTAATGCAACCTACTGCACCAGCCCTATAGCAGAGATGTTCACAAACAGCAAGCAGTAAAGCCTCCCTTTTAGGGATCTCAGCCCACTGAAAGTACAGTTTTCATAGAACAACTCAAAAATTTACTCTAAATTAGAGATACCAAAGCAGACAGCAAACTTCCTCTCTTCTTGCAACAACTCCCTCAAAAGAAACTGTATTAGAAAAATACCACCACAGAATTTCTTCAAAGACTAAAAACTTTCTCGCATGATGAGAAAAAAAAAGTCTTACAAGAACAAGTGTAATAGTGCTTTTTGGTAACCCTCTGTCCTAAAAATATTATCAGTACCAAATATAGCTTCCATGGAAACACATTATAATCCCTTCAGAATCAATCTATGAAATCTTGAATTATCATTAGATTCTTATCCATGTGGTCATCTAAAAGACTGATTTTGAAAAACAGGAAGGTGCAAATCCTACTTGCCTAGGTCCCTTGACTACCAGGGAGAATAATCATGTGACTCACTTGTGCAGGATTTGGCAAGAACTCTCATTATACTTGCCAAATTTGTCACAGTTTAAAGTATTGTAGCTGAACATTGGGGCATTAAATAGTCAAAGATCTATAAACCTTAAAAATGCCATTAAAAGATATAAAATGAAGAGTAGACTGAAGAGCAGCTAGAAGTTAAAGACAGCTTCAAACTTGAATCTGGGATCTCAATCCTCTGGAAACTTAGGGAACAGAATACATGCCTACTTTTAGGATATATAACAGCTTTCCACCTGAAATCAATGAGATTGTGGACTTTTTAGCCTGGAGCAGGTAGTTTTATCAGTTGTCTCTATACAGGGATTGTCTAAACACTCTCTCCTCATAGGTAGCAACTTGATTTGCAGCATTGCAAACCAAGAGCAGATTCATTATATGGAAATTATAAAGAGCTCTCTGGCCCAGTTTTTCTTTGTTGCACAGACCACCATCTTCTTATATGATTCGCTGTTCTACAGCTGGACATCTAGTTTAGTTCTCAATTCCACCAGAACTGAGAAACACCTGGGGATAAGTTGCATATGTGTATGATTAGCAGATCTTAGCAAAAGAATGGCTCTGATTACTTGCTTTCTTGGCTCAACGTTGGGGAGCTGGCATGCCAGCACAACACTCATGTCTTCTGAACGGAAAAGCACAGAGGGGTGATACCAGTGCTGGGTATTTTTGCCTTTCCAAACATTTGAAAGAAATGCATCTATCACTGAACTGACACACCTAAAACAAGCTTTTACTCTGTATTTCTTCTGAAAATATTTTTAAAATGTAGATTTTCAATTAGGGTTAGCATATTTAAAAAAACAACAAGCAGTTGTGTGGCACTTTAAGACTAACAGATTTATTTTTTGCATATTTACCCACACTGAGAGAAGTCTACCAGAAATGCATAACTATGTTTTGAATTTCAAAAAGTAAAAGTGATTTTGCAGTTAGTAGCATCATTTTCCATTTTTCTTCTGGCTTTATTCATAATTTAGGAGCAGGAGGGAACACTGGCTTCAAAACATGGGTTCCCTTCTACATGGCTTTCTAGTTAAGCAGCAACTGCCCTAATCCCCTTATTCAGAGTCAGATTAACACATCATTTGGTTCTATGGAAACCTACACTGTTGGATCCTTCCCTCATTGGAGAATGAAGCAGTTTTTCTATGTAATGCCCTTCACTCTCCTTGGTTTCACTGGGAATGGCAAAATAAATCTCAGCTATGTGTGAGGACTATCTCTGTGCACTATTCCATTGATGTGGATTTGCACATAAAGTTCTGCTTATTTGAGTGTGTTGCAGCTGTGTGCCAGATCACAACCCAAGTCACTCAAGTGAACATCTTTCAGTTTGCATGTAAATGCACATAAAGACAAACACAAACTCACCAACCCCCCCCCAATAAAAAACATCCCACCCCAAAATATATGGGCTCTAGGAATGTACTTAGTTTGTCTGTGCATTAATCTAGCCCTTCCTTTAGCTACCATATTTATTCTTGCTTCTCTGCAAACCATACATCTGAAACAAGGATTCCATTCTCCAAAAGCAACAGCAATATGCATAAACTGCATGGGTAGCTTGCTGAATACCAATTAGATGAGAGAGGTCCAATAAAAGTTGTTTGCCTTCTCTTCTCTCCTCTAAATCCAGGTGAACCATCCACCAGATCCAAAGTAGCTTTTTCAGAGAAACTGCGGTCAGTCTGCCTCACTGAAAAGATCCTTTGCCTGTGATATTTCATTACTGGTTACAAATCCCCAGCTGTTTCATCATTCAATAGTGCCTGTGACTCTTTCTTCATTCATTAGCAGACTATTGGCTGCAATGAACACCGCTACATGAAACTGATTTGGCCAACTGTGAGGACAGGATGGAGAAGCAGGGGAGAGAGCAGGATTTCCTTGTAACTGTTAAATTTTATTCCTAGCCAGCTGAAGAAAAGGAGGAAGCTGGGAAGCACACAGTGTTAAAATAGGTCTTGTTATGTTGGATTCAACAGTGAAAGGTTTTGAGCTGTAAAACACTGAAAACTAGAAATATAAATACCCCTCAATGCAGCATAGAATCAATCTAGTATCACATTAGGGCAGCAACAGAAGAATAGAGCCTTGTTGCAGTCAGTGGCTGCTTCTCCCTCCCACACACAACATAAAAATCTAACATCTGGCCACAGAGGAGCTCCATACTCACTTTTAGGCAGAAAATACAGCGGAAATGAAGGAAGGATTGCCAGAGGCTCTCCAGTGGTCCTAAAAAGATAGATCCCATGTTAGGAGGGTCTGATACATTCCCCAACACTAGTTCTCATTGTTATCAATCATTTATATAATGCCACAAATGCCCACAACACTTTATAGTAGGAAGAGTGCCAAGATTCCATAGCTCCTTGGTGAAAGTGACATAAGCATATGTTTGTAGTCCACAAAGACTTAAGCAACATGTATAAATTTGCACATTTGAAACTCAATGAGTAATTAACCTGGAGAAAGGTACTTATGTCTTTAAAGGATCAGGTCCTAAGGCCCAATGTTACTCACAAAATCAGCAGCAAAGTTCTCACTGACTTCAGAGGAGCAGAAGATGCTAAAGGCAATGGAACATGAAACAAGACAGGATGAGATTGGATTTGTCACATCATGTTACCTCAGATTTTGATTGCTACAGCTGGTGAATTGATTTGACATGAGATCATCGTGAATGAAAGTACCATCCATATACCTCTTTTTTTTAATGGCACAAATAAAAATGAAAAGATTTTCATTCTTTAAATATTTAAACTAAAAACAAGTGTTTTGTAACCAAAAAATAAGCTGCTGTATTTAGCTCATCTGAGCAAATGAGATGTCTTGACTTGTGAAGAGCAAAGCACTTTCTGCTTCCTGAGATAGAAACGGCACCAACTGCCATGTGGATTTTGCTAATGGCCAAATCCAACATACAACTCACTCTACCACCGTTTTGGACCTGAACTACGTCCAGGTGATAATCTGATTTCACATCATGATCATTCCCTCTTTTCGATCCTCACGTAGGGTTTGCCTGCATTTTTCAACTGCATATGCCTTGGTGATTGCAAGCTAAGGTATAATTAAGACATTCTAAGATGTGCTGCCACGTGGCAGCTAGAAACAGCAACGTATTCCATAGTGTAACGAATCTGAGCTTGGAAGGCAATACACAAACTAAGACATAGGGAGCTGGGATTAGAACCATTGTGTTTCTATTCCAGAGCTACTGGATTCTACCACCTAGGCTAAAAAAAGAAACTCAGGAGGCAAGCAGAAATAGGTCCTTTAACTTTTCTACTGACAAACCACTAGAAGACATCAGCACTTGATTATACATACATCAAAGCCAGTACAATGCAATAGAAAACACCACTGACCAAAATAGTAAGCTACAGTAACATTTTGTTCAAATAATACTACCGAAAAAGCTCAGTCAACAGTACAAAATTGATCATTTTATGGGGTAATTCTGGCTCATTACAGGATCATGATTTATTTTCTGTCTTCTTGTGTCCTTCATATACATGGCAATATATGTGCTGCGGTACTTAACTCACTTCTCTAAGGCCCTGATTATTCCTCCACATTTCTAAGCAACAAGGGATCCTACTTGAAATGAACTCACCATGGGGTAACCAGGTCTGATGTTCCACATGGTGCATGGGGAAGCAGCACTGAACATACATGCTTAAAGTAATGCTACTAGCAGCTCTTCTATGTTTTATTTTCCCTTAGCATGGGGTTCCTAAGCTGCAGCTCAGAGAGGCACAAGGCCTCACTCCAAGAGGTGGGATTGAGGTGATTCCTTTTTCTCAGCTCTGCAAAATTTAATCATCTTAGACTGCCCCAATTAGGACGAATTGAAGATTGCAAGAAAACCAACATGGTTGACCTCACAGAAGTTTCCTGTCTTCTCTTTCTGCCTCCTACAGGTAATCTCATGAGACTGAACATAAGTAGCCAGAACAGCATTATTTGAACCATTTAGAATGGGGAAACTCAAGGTGATCAGTTAGTTCTGCCCTTTCTGCTGCTTCAGTAAATTTTTCTTCCTTGTTCCATTTCATACAGCCATAAACAATATACACCCCCCTTGCCTCAACCCTTCCAAATGATACTTCTATAAAAAATATTTTATGGAGACTTACCCAATATCAGGGACAGTTATATACCATAATAATACTGAAAATTTTCAAAATTTCTGGTTTTCTTTTAAAAAGAACAAAAATGAACAAACTGGAAGTATTTCTTAATAGTGCTGTTTGTTTTCACCTAATTGCTTCCCAAATCATAGCGCCTTCCAGGATGATATCTAATCTATTACTCCCTACTTTATTTCAGTTTTCCATCAGTGATCATCTAGTTGCTCAGATTTCAGTAGAATTACAGAAAGAAAACACTCCTGTTATTAAATCAGGAGATACATAAGCAAGAGGCCTTTCATCAATAAATGGTTATGATTTTTTCCCTGTTAATTTAAAACTTTTCAAGCAGCCTTCTCTTTTCACAATATTTGGGATTTAGAGGGGGAAATGGAGATGCTGGAAGAGATTAGTTTTGCTTCACAATGCAGTTTAATAGCATTTAGGAAGACAACTGAGGATTGCTTCCATTAGTGAAAAGATGACTAATGCCAAAAGCTGAGCCTAGGAAATAAACAAACTAACTAAAAAGACAGCTTCATTACAAAGGACAGTTCTGCTCTTCATGGATTGAAGCGGACAAAATATAATCAACATGCATTTGACACCTCCCTTTTAATCTCTTAATAAACATATTGGGTTTTAACATTATTATTATTACATAGTGGATTTAGAAACACTAATCATTAGATTAAAAAATTAGGAGGAAAATAGATGATGAAATGAATTGACTGGAAAGGAATTCATTTTGGGAATTAATTTACAATCCTGAAAATATAATTACCCACTGATTAATAAATTTTTCCTCTCTCTTATGGACATTTATTTTTAATTTATTAATTTCAATGCTCATTATACCTTGATTACACTCTCTTTTGGGAGGAAATAGGATTTGAAGTGTCTGTTATTCCCCCCTGCCTTTATTGTTTCCCATACAGTAATTGTGGATTTGACATATACTTGAATCCATTTGTACCCTCCATTTTTGAGCTTCTATTTTGAGTCGATTGTATGGGGGGGGGGGAGACAATTAAGAGCACTTGGTTGCAAATCAATCACTGAAATACAAGAGCCTATTTAAAGTGGTACTAATATCTTTTGTTCTTGGAGGCTTATAATATTCTTGGGGATTGCCAGTGTACTGTATACCTCAAGGCAGGAGCAAAATTGCAGAAGCTTTTGGTAATTTTCTGAAAAAGAAAAGTCATTTTTCTTGCTCCACAAATGCTGCCTTGTCCTAGTCTAATCCAAATCTCATTTGTCAACCAGCATTCGTTAAGCCCACCTTGCTGATGTGTCTAACTGCACATGGATGAAAAGAGCCAAAGGGAAGTCCACCAAAAATGGACAGCCCATTCTCCATTCCAATCTTTTGGTTCAATTGTCATCATTTAACCCTGAGGAAGGCTCCTGTTTTTAATTATGCTCCAGTTGTTTGGAAATGCTTTCATGCAACATTGCAACATGACTTGAGAATAATCTTTTTCTGGGTTTACCCCTGTCTTTACCTTCTTCAGGCTCTGATAGTTGCAATGAAGGATGGAGATCTTGCAACCGTGTCTGTCCCACTTAATAGTTTGTAGGAAACTACCAGAATCTTGAAATCAATGAAGTACTGAAGGGGGGGGGGGATTGGTAATTATACAACTAAGCAGAAAGGAAATTTTTCCTAATCCCATACAGTTAGAGTTTGGCTTGTACAATACTGGTTTCTCCAATAACATTCAAAAAGTCATAAGACTGACTTAAAAATGGTTTTAAATATGTTTACCTTCCATTTTCTGAGCCTTTCACAGGCACTCACTTTACATTTTTAAGCTTTGTAACTATGAGAGCTGGAAACAACTTTTTTTTTTTTCCCCCCAAAAAGTGAAAGCATAGATCCTCACATAACAACATGATTCTAGCAACCGGGGTGTTATTTTAAAACATCAGATGTTGCAGGAACCACAATAAAATCATGACTGTTGGCAACATCTTGTCTCTAGAAATGACATTTTCTATTATAATTTATCCTCACTATTATAAAGGGATTATTCTCGCTATTTGTATAAATACTTAGTTCTTTATTGAATCCTGCTAAGTGCTTTGCTTTGCTAATATCTTTTGGCTGTGTTTCTCACAGGTTAATTACATGTTGTGTAACAAAACATTTTCTTTTAGTTTAATTATCTGTTCACTTGTTTTTGTATTATGTGAAAAAGTACAAGAGCACCTGACTGACTTTCAACACTATTCTTGCTGTATTCTGCTTACCACAAGAACAGTCCTTGGGCAGACCAACAGTGCATTTAGCCTAACATCATGTCTTCGGACAGTGGCCATTGTCAGAATAGTCAATCACTGAGTGAGCCGTACAGTCAGCCACTCCTAGCTTCTGGCAAACAGCAGCTAGGCCACTCAAAGTGTGGAGCTGCATCCTTGACTGTCTTGGCTAACAGCCATTGATGGACCTACCCTCCAGGAAATAGAAGTTATAAGAAGTGAACACAGTTGTAAATAATCTCATATACTATTTACACATAGGGAAACAGAAGCAAGGATGTTATCACTATACTTTCCTTCCTGTGCTGACACGTGTGGTGGAGGGAGGCCAAGTCTGCCTCCACAGGTCCTGCATTTCTACTCCTGTGGCCTGGCATGATCTGGTTTCTTACTCTGTTTCCCCAAGGTGGGGATCCCCTTTGGGAACTAAACCAAACTGTAGCCTGCCTGGCCTCCTTGTTGGTGTTTGTTCCCTGTTCAGCTGGCAAAACAGCAAAAGGGGAAGGCAGGGGCAGTCCCACCCTCTACCCCAGGTCCTTACCTAGGACCCTATGAGTAGGAGCCTCCAACAACTGAGTCCAAGAGAGCTATTGCATTCCCTGGGTTGCCTGTCCTTGGTCCCATTGCTCCTAATCTGCTCCCTGGAACTGGATAGGGTTTTCACAGCTTCCTTGCTTGGAGTCTTTCAGTCTTTGCAAATCACCCGTTTGGGTGGAACTGCCCTACCTCAACTCCTTTGCTCAATTCTCTGAGTGGCAGGCTTCTTTTTCAGGCCATTGTACCTAACATCCCTCGGCTCTGTGTGGGTAGGCTTCTCTCTACCACTGGCACCTTCCTGATGTTGTCAAACACAGTAGTGAACCCATCCAAATCACTACCAGTAGAGCAGCTCAACTCAGCTCCCTTTCAGCTGCTCCTGCCTGCCTGAGAAGGAGGCTTTTAAGCAGTGGGGCAGGTTCCTTAATTGCTTTCAGGTGACTTAATTAACCTGGAATAACCCTGGCTAAACTAACCCAGAGAACAAAGACTTACTGATCCCAGGACTAAGATATACACCTTCTCCAACTCTCTATAGCTATCAGGGCTGAGCCTGTCACCCATGGTTTGAAAGGAATGCAAGACAAGGCAAGAATTTGAACCTTTAGTGACTTGCCCAAGGCCACAGAGCATCAGAGTAAGAGTCAGAAATTGTGAGTGAAATCTGGCCCTACTAAAATCAATGGCAGCACTAATATTGACTGTAGCAAGAGTCTTGTGGCACCTTATAGACTAAGGGTATGTCCACACACACTTCTTATTTCAAAACAACCTCTGTTGTTTCGAAATAAGAACTGCCATGGCCACACGACATACGGCCATTTGAAACAAGCAAACTGCTTGTTTCAAAATGCAGCAGTTCTGTCAAAACAGCTTAAACCTGCTTTTGTTTTGAAAGGGAGTTGTTTCGAAACAACTCCCTTTCGAAACAATGCCAGTGGGACATGCTGTTTCGAAACAACAGGTGTTTCGAAACAGCAATTGACCCTCCCAGGGTGCTTAGCACTCTGGGAGGAAGGGCCACCCTCCCTCAGCACCCTGGCCAGGGTGCTGAGGGGTGTCCCCTGGCCAGCAGAGGGGGACTGCAGGCACCCCCGCCTGAAGCAGCCCAGTTCTTCAGGCGAGGGTGCCTGCAGGGGCTAAAGACACTGGCGGGGTAAAGCGTGGCTGGGCGCTTTACCCTGCCAGTGTCAGCAGAGGGCTGCAGGCACCCGCCAGGAGAGGCGCAGTGGGGCGCCTCACCCCAGGGGCTTTAAAGCCCCAGCTGCCCCCAAACCTGGCGGTGCGGGCCCCGGCACGCGGCTGGAGCCCGCTGCTGCCGAGGCCGGAGTAAGCGCCTGCCCAGAATCCCCGTGCCAGCCGCCCCTGCTGGAGGCGTGGCCGGGGTTACCCTGGCCACGCCCCCGGGATTCCCCAGCCACGCCTCCAGCAGGGGCGGCTGGCA